>JAXQQM020081378.1:0-168635 GCA_034641835.2 Pinus albicaulis | reverse complement strand
AAAAAAAATAGAAAACATGGTGTACAAGTTATAATATTTTATGATTTTTTTTTTAAGAATAAAGAAAATTATTAAAACTATTACCACCACTAATTACGCCGGAGGCGTTCTCCATTGCGGGCTTGGGGTGTGCAAAACTATGGCGCATGGAACCAATGATAACTCGCCACGTCTGGTCTCCGTAATGGCTTGTAAACGGGTTTCGCCTTTCGAACCGCGGGTTGAAATAATGGAAACGCCCTGTACTATCCGATAATGCCCGCAGCTTTTTCCTCGAAGAAGCCCGCTCTCGCTACCTGCAGCCCACGCCCGACAATGCATTCATGCTGCTGGGTTGCTCCAAGGCCTCCCCGCTCTTCGAGGGCTTCCCCGACAAGCACCTCCCCTGTCGGAACGTTACAGGGATGGGCTGCGAGGCCTTCTACGACTGCCCTTCTTGGGTTGGGTTTGGCAAGAAGAGCAGAGCCACCAGGCCGCCGCCCTGCTGCGGGATCCCTTATTCCTCCATTGGCTCCCTCAATCTCTCACGCCTCCAGTGCTACTCTTACGCCACTGTTTACAATCGGGCCCCCATCAAGGTCGCTAACCCTTAAGCTGGTACATGGAACTCTGAAGCTTTTAAAATCATTTTTCTTTGCTTATGGCATCGCATATAATGTTTTTTCTCGCTTGATCTGTTGAGGATTTAGATTTTTCCCATAAAATTTCTCATATGCATTTGCAAAACTATTTTGCATATACAGATTTTTCAAGTTCAGGGTCTAGCTTTGAGTAGTTTTCAAGTGTTTATAGGAATTTATTCGCGGATTTTTCATCTGCAGCACGTTTAAGAAAATGGCTCCAAAGGCCGTTAAGGAGATCAGGAAATTTTCCTAGAAGGCTATGGGAACCACCGATGTGAGGCTGGATGTGAAGCTTAATAAGGCTGTATGGAACAGGGGCATCAGGAGTCTGCCCAGGAGGATGAGGGTTCGAATCTCCAGGAAGCGCAACGATGAAGAAGATGCCAAGGAGGAGCTTTATTCGATTGTAACGGTGGCTGGTCTGGTTTATAAGTCTTCGCCTCCTTCGTTCATTTGCAACGCGTCGTGTGCTGTGCTGCATCTGCCTCTCCCTCCAACTACGGTTCTTCCCTCCGAGGGCTCATCCACCGTATGAACGAAGAGCGCCTCAGTCGCCGACTGTCCTTAATGGACATCATCGAATACCCAACTGCTGTACAGGGTGGTTTCTAATCGCTCATTCACTCTTTGGTTCTGAGGTAGGGTTTTAATCGCCCCCAAAAAAGAAATCCTACAACAGAGACATTATTTCCAAATCCTGTGGATTTTAATCTCTTCAGAACCGTCATCACTACAATTAGAAATTTTCTACTCGTATTACACATTGGGTGAGGTAGTGGTTCGTTCCTGTGAATCATCAGTAATATCCAAGAGGGGAATCGGCATCATGAGTTCTGCAGGTGGTGGCCGAGGGAAAGCGAAGTCTTCAAAGTCTGTTTCGAGGTCTCAGAAGGCTGGTCTGCAATTTCCAGTTGGAAGGATTGTTCGTTTCCTAAAGTCGGGCAAGTATGCAGAGCGCGTTGGTGCAGGGGCTCCTGTTTACATGGCTGCGGTTTTAGAGTATCTAGCAGCAGAGGTGAGTTATATGTCTTTGAAACCATGATTTAGGGTTTCTGTTATTCTTTTCTTGATATTCCTTTTCCTGTGTGAAACGTGGGCGATTATTCTTTCTTGATGATTAAGAACTCGGTTCTGACCTTCGTTGATAGGGTTTTTGCAATTTCAGTTTTTTGTAGAGTCACTTATGCGTCTGCATTGTTTGTTTAATCGGTTGAAACCCTAGATGGCAGAATAAAGATAAATGCAATATTATGGTTCTGAGTATTCATTTTTGGCGTTGTTTCGTCGAGGCGAATGAAATGATACATGGCCCGGAAGTAGGTTGTTTGATCGGTTCTTTTAGCAAATGAAAGTCCCTTGACTGGGTTTATAGTATGGCATTGATTTCTCAGGCACATTGTTTTCTATTTTCTCCTCCTGTAATTTTTCGGGCTAAAACCGTAAAATCATTTATTTTTGGTTATGTTATTTTCATTTAGGCCATCTTTATGATTCGAGCTCTTCAATATTTCATGGGGATTTGATCCTAAAAGTTTATTGAGGAATTTTAGGGATTTTTAAATATAATGTGCTGAGAAGTCGGTGTTTTTCTAAATTGTCTATATATTTGAGGTGTGGTTGAATATGGGTAATTTGTTCTACTTGATGGTGAGTAGAAAAAAAAGTCGGGTGTTCTATCCCAGTGATTGATGGCATGAAACAGGTGGCCATGCTTCTCTATATGGATATTTTGTAGGCAGAGAATAAATGGGTTGTGTATACTGCAGGTGCTTGAGTTAGCTGGGAATGCAGCAAGGGATAACAAGAAGAACAGAATTGTACCTCGACACATACAGCTAGCTGTCAGAAACGATGAGGAGCTCAGCAAATTGCTGGGTGCTGTAACAATTGCCAATGGTGGTGTATTGCCGAATATTCACAGTGTTTTACTACCCAAAAAGGCTGGAAAGGGAAAGGGAGACGAGATTGGCAGCGCCTCTCAAGAGTTTTAGACTATGACCGACTGTTAAATGGTGCTCACATTTTGGGGGCTTTAATGCTACCGCCAATCACTACCTGCCTGAGTGCCAGAATCTGGCAAAATGCCAGTTTTTAGGCGTTTTAACTGTTAACCTTCCATTAAGATTATACAGTTTTAGGTGGACGAAATTTTGATATTTTCCGTTAGAATGCACTGGTAACTGTTATCTTCCATTAGGATTATAGGGTTTTAGGTGGATGACAATTCGATAGACCTTTGGAATACATTGATTTTTAGTTTTCAGAAGTAGCTGATAGATATGTTCTTGACAGAAGGCCATTATTGATGGATATTCTTGGCAGAAGATTATTATGGATTATTCTTTACATAAGATTATTATTCGTTATCATTCTCACCAGTGAAATGTTCAATTTTTAAGTCGTTACTGGAATGTGTATCTTTGAATGCATTAAACATGTATGTACACTCTAGTTGCTTTCTGCTTTTCAATTGAGTACTATGGAGATGTGATTTTAAGTTTGAGAAATAGGCCCCTGTCGAAGGGCATATTGCTGATATCTTTTATATCTTTTAACCATATCTGTTAAAGGTTCGCTTCGTAATTTTTGTCATGTCAATTTTCATTTGTTGGAAAATGTTGTTTACTGTATCACTTTAAAATGTTCTGCATATATATGTTTTAGCAGATAGCCTTTTGCCTCAATTTGGGCATGCATAACAATCAAAATAACGAATGAATTGCTGTTACAAGAGAGACTCTGTTTTTTCTGCTCGATGCTTTTCAAATTTCTACAATTTTTATTTTTTCTCGGAAAATAGCGCTTTTCCTCGACATTGAATGCAATCTTGTAAGAGGACGTGGGTTTACGGTTGCCATGGATGTGCATTTCCACTATAATTTTTCATTTGCTAACAACGCTTTGCTTTGAGTTGGGCATTTTTGGTTTTAAATTAACAGTCATTCGAAACTATATTGGAGTGCCTTGTATGCTTTTCCCTTGCAATGTTCTAAAGGTCACTGACTTCCTTTGCATCTAAAGGTTGCCTCAATTTGGGCCTACATAACAATCAAACTAACAAATGAATTGCTGTAAAACAATAGAGGCTCTGTTTTTGCTGCTTTTCAAATAGCGCTTTTCCTTGACATAGGCAGACAAACGAATGAAACCTTGTTAGAGGAGGACCTGGGTTTATTGTTGCCATGAATGTGGCCTCTCCACTATAATTTTTCATTGGCCAGTAACGCTTTGCCTTGAGTTGGGCATTTTTGGTTTTATATCAAAAGTCATTCGAAACTATACTAGATTGCCCTGTATGCTTTTCTACTGCAATATATCTTAAAGGGCATTGACTTCCTATGTATCTAAAGGGCAGACTTCTTGGGCACTGACTTCCTTCAACACGCGTATATGTCATCTGCAATCGCCTAGGGGTATTTCAAATTTGCTTCTTACAATATGCATATATGCTATGTATAAAATTGATAAATTTGAGCTTGGTTTGGTTGGACTATTCCGTGCAAACAAATGCGTTTAATAGCAAACTGAAATTTTTATTTATTGATGGGCTACAATTAAATCTCCCTATTGAGAGAGAAACTGTATTTTAGTTCTTAAAATTTTTGGATTTTATTCGGCAGGTGGGTTTTTTCAAAAAGGAAAATGGTAGAATATTGAACTTTTTTATGACAAAATTCCAAAACAATTAAATTTTCTGTTGAGAGAAATTGCATTTTAGTTCTTGCACAGCCCGGTGATATATAGAAGCTATGTCCATTTTTCTTTTTAAATCTTGTTTTGGATCTTATTCGGCGGGCGTGCCTTTAAAAAAATGGTAGAATATTAAAACTTGCTAAATCTTTTTTTGGATCTTATTCGGCATGTGGTCCCTTTGAAAGAAAAAAATGTGGAATATTGAAATCTTAGCCGTTGCTCAGCCCAGTGATATATTGAGTCTATGTCCTTTCTTTTTAAATCTTCTTTGGATCTTATTCGGCAGGGGAGAGCTCTCATGACCCCCTCTTTTTATTTTTATTTTTTTGGTTCTTTTCATATTGGTTTCTTAATATTTTATTTCTAAATAATTTTATATAAATTATTATTATTATTATTTTAAAGCCGCCTGTAAATAATTAATCTTTATGGGCATTCTATTTGTGCCTCTGGTATGCTACTGTCACGCTTTAGTCAAGGCTTTCCCACAATGTGATATTGGTTTACTTTATTATTATGTTGGCTGCGCAAAAACAAAAATAAAAATAAATAAATAAAATATGAATAAATAAATAGAAATAAAATAAAATCAACATAAAAATAAAATTAAAAATAAAATAGATAAAAAAAAAATTTAATTAAAAAATAAAAATAAAATAAATAAATAAATAGAAATAAAATAAAATAAAATAAAGATTAATAAATAAATAAATAAAATGAAATAAAAAAAATTACATAGATTACAATTTAATAATATTAAATTAAAAAATATTACTTTCATTAAAATAAATATAAATATTTAAAATTCAAATTATAAACTTTTATCATTTGGTTTACTATTTTTAAAATAAAATAAATTAAGTTTTATTATTTGAAACATTTTAGCCGTTATTTTACAAACAGCAAGTAGGAGCTATACTTTCTATTTAAAGAGGTTACTTGATCAGATTCTCCATCTTGTCTTGATGATGAACTACACGGGCAGGGTTTACCACCTTAGATAAACTTAAAGATTCTATGGGAAAACAACGTATGATAATGGGTTCGCTCATCCTATTCGGCGTTCTGCAAATCAAAATGAGCACACTCAATTCAACCACCCAGACATAACATCAAGGAGAATTTCACATCAAGGTGTCATTGCCTTCTTCATATATGAGAATTCCATCAGTCTCGAGGATGTGCAGGCCATTTGAATGGCCAATTTGTGACATGTCGTTAGGTTGCTTCTTTAGTATACAGTATAGATTATTTGAACGTGAAAAGAATAGAGACATTAATAGCTATAGGCTTCCCACCTTATGTGATCATAGTTCTACTTACCATTTATGATTATCTTTTCAGCTTTGAATTCTCTTCTGTTAAATCACGATTCAGGTTTTACCCTTCATATAGCAGAAAACGATTCACATCTCCTCCATCCGGCGTTCCCTTGCACCCCGGTGCAATTGCTAGTTATATTAATTATTAATATTGAATTATGTGCGACTACCCAATAATAAGAAGTTAATTTATACCATACAATAAGATTTTAATAATATTAAGTACACCTTTTGATAATATATAATAAAATTTCAGTGATATTAAATATATAAATGACAATTTTATATATTTAAAAAAGGTCATTCGGCTAATAACACAACCGCACATTATTTAATCAATTAAATCCCGGTTGATAATGTTGGATTTAATTTCTCCGAGAAGCAACCAACACTCCAAGGTCTTAAATTTAACTAATTATGATCCCAATAATTAAAATGCGACCCACTTTTTTGATATTGACTGATTGTGATGTCCTAAAAGATTCGTCTTTCGCATTCGTCTTTAATGATAGTACGCACTCTACTAATACTAGCAATTGTAGCAGGGGTTGCAAAGAACGTGGGAAATAACATAGATTAAAAGGTAGATAGAATCAATTTTTTTTAGGTGATTAAGTGGTTTATTTTTTGGTAATTTATGACATTATTATAAGATTTTACATGGTAGGATGTCATCACTATGATGACAATATGACATCAACAAGATTTGACATAGGAACACTGACGTCTTATAACAAGGGGCATGGCAGAATTCACGAGAGCACTAATAAATTATTGAGTAATTTAGTTTATCAAGATTTAAAATAAACTAATTAAGGATTAGTAATGGTAAAATAGAAAAAGAATTTATATAAAAGGAGCTAAGATACTAAGAATAGGAACTAGAGCCCCAAAATTAAACTCATACAAACAAAGGAGCATCAAGTTAATATCTCAAGCTTAAACATTTTACTTGATGCTATAGATAGAATTGAGAAGGATAAATGACATAAAAATAGACTTAAAATTTTGTAAAGTAACATGCAATTTTGAAAAATAATTTGTAACATAAGGGACATGGAATACCTTATGTGTGGAAGAGACATTGGGCTCCAAAATTTCATCTCTTTTATCACCAATAATCTCCAAAATTTTCTTACAAATTCCAATTTTGATATGCTTTTACCACATAATCATCTCTTTTTTTTTTTTTTTAAATAAGCTATTTTCTCAAAATCATATGTTAGAGTGAATTATAAGGTAAATTTCTCGTTTCATATATTATTTATGTTTATATATTAGCAATTTTTCATTAAAATATGTTCTCTAATAGGTAGCTACAGGTATTTTTTATTTAGTAGGGACTATAAATTTGTAGCTTAAATAGAAGCAGGGGCAGTGAGGACCATTTCTTGCCCTAATCAAGATTGTGAGCAACTTCTTTATAATATTAATTTTATAATTATTAAAAAAAAATTGTATGGTATTATAGTGCAAGAAGCTAGGTTTAATCTTATGTCTCTCCTAAATTACTCCAACAAATCACCATAGTATAAAAAATAATAAAATTTTCCTTTTTTTAAATAAACATAATCACCTTAAAATAATAAATAATTCAATTTATGGAAATAATATCTTAAACCATACTCATTTTTAGACTCTTAAACTTTTAAAAGGTTTTCTAAGAGTTTCCAGCCTTGTCAATTTAGCTTTGTTTGAAACTTTCTGGATGGATCACAACATATCCATGGAAACATTTGATTTCGTCGTACTAGAAAAATGGGATGCAAATTGTATAATAAATATGACTAGATTACCCTTTTTATCGTTATTTTTTTTAATTATATTAATATATAATTCAAGCATTAACATGTAAGTTTAACTAACTTATTTTCTAATTATGGTTCTGAAACTTCTGTGGTTGTTGTTAATTGTAGAATCCGGATTATCCACAGTATCATAAAATATTGGTCGATGTTTCGAATCCTAACGGAAATCCATCTTCAAGACGAGAATGAAGAATGAAAGAAGGTCGCAAAAGGTCAAGGTATAAATAGTGAAGAATTATGATGTTTGAGAGGAGCCAACAACATATTATTAATCTATTTAAAATAAATTATATTTAATTCTTTATAAAAAAAAATTAAAAATTTTATTTTATTATAAACCCTAAGTGCTTAAATTAATTTTAATAAATTAAAATATAATACCCCTAATTATTTTTATTTTTTTTAATTTGTATAATTTTTATATTAATTTCGTAATTTGTTAAAAAAAAATTGTAATTTGTTAAAAAAAAATTTAAATTAATGTCTATTTTTTTTTTCCTGAAGAGCTTCCCAGATTATCCACAGTCTCACGAAACATTTGTCGATGTTTCAAATCCCAACGGTGATCCATCTTCAGGACAATGGGATCCATTTGTCTATTTTTTTTTATAATAAATAAACCTTGAGTTTTTTTATTTATTACCTAAATTTTTACCTAAAATATTATCATCAAATTATTAATCTAAGTGTAATTTATTAAATAAGAAGAATACCTATGTTTATTAGCTCTAAATAATAATATATCCCCATTGGGATTCAAAACATCGACCAATGTTTTATGATACTATGGATAATCTGGATTCTGCAATTATTTTCTAATGTTTCATAGAGATATTCTAGGTCTTCCTTCAAATGCTTTAAAATTCAAACTTGTTTGATATAAACTACAAAATCTGCTTAAAAGAATTGTCATTCTTTGTTCTTTCCTGGAACAATTTCTTTTTACAACAAGAACTGCGAGCAGCACTAGTCCCTGCCGGGACTGAAATCCTTATATAAGTGTGTCATTAAAAACTTTGATAATACATTTTATTTTTGTCAAATATATTGATATCTAATTGGACACTAACTAGAATAACTTCAGAATAATTCTAAAAGCTTTTCATGCCTTAAAATTATTCCATGTTTAATTTTATTTTATGCTTTATGCATTATCATCATGTTTATTGAACCAACTTCGAACAAATTTGAGAAATAATTTAAATAAACACTTGCATTAGTTTATTCATACAACATTTGTTCTATAACATGACTTACTAAATGCATCTACTGGCATTGGTGTTGGGTCAAGTTCAATTAGGTGAATCGCCGAAACTAGAAAAACTTTGCAATCGGATCAAATGCGGTTGAATGTGACTAAACTTCTTTTCAGTCGGTCGAGCATTCTGAAGTTCTTGCCTTGAGGAGCATGCTTTCAGACAAGCCTGAAACGACAATCCAGGTTTTCCATCCTTAACAAGAAGCTGGTAACAACATTTAGTACTACCTATCTCACTAAGAATTTTGGTCCTGTAGCATTTGGTCCCGTAGGGTGGGTCTCCATCCCTCAGACTCTTCCTCGCTGGAATACTCATCATGATCGTGATCATGAAACTAAGCATATCTACCATGAGCATCAAACTATGGATAAATACGAAAGTTAACAAATGCAGAGTCGGGTGCAAAGGAAAAGCCGAATAATGCTGGTAGTGTCATTTGTCAGGTGATACTTATTTATTTTTTCCTCTTTATTTACCAGCCGAACATGAATCCTAGAACACGTGGGCCCCTTCGTCCATGTAAGACATGTATTTTTCACTACCTGGATGCCCTTACAGCAGGGCAGTCATGAACATTCCATCTGTCCTCATCTTGTCATATGCCTTCAAATTGCTACGACTCACATATTCTCTGGGCTCCCTACAACCCGTGTTGGAGAATGATGGACAAGATATGTAATATTCATCTCTTTGGCGGCAAGGTCCTAGACGATCTGCAGCCCATGGGGAAAAAAGAGCTATGGATGTTGGTGAAGTCTATTCTCGAACATGAGCAATAGGGGAAGGCTGGGGAAGGCTGTGAATGTCAGGGAGTTGCTCAACATTTGGGTTGCCAAAGTCCCTAGACAGATTATGTTGAGCAACTTTATCTTCGATTTCTACGGGCCTAAGGTCGGCGATTTCAAACAATTGGTGGTGTAGAAAATGAATTGGACCGCTAAGTTTATTATTGGCGACTTGGTGCCCTATCCGCACGGCGTATAGACTAAAATGAAAAAGCTACATCTAAAATTAAAAAATTTCACCTAAGGGTAGATCATTTCATAAGAAAGATGATAATGCACATCAAGATAGTACCGTCTATTTCTCCATTGCATCTCTCCTTATAGATAACTTGTAGGTAAAATGAAATAATTATTTCTTCGCAAATAGAAATGTATCACCCAACTACAAGAATATGAGAGAAGGCTTTCTTCCACAGCCAGAGTTGTATAGCCCCATGACCAGAATTTCAGTGCTGAGAACTATTATAAACTTAATAGCTATAAAGTTGAGAAATAACTTGCATAACACGACAATAATTTCACT
The DNA here is from genome assembly GCA_034641835.2 of Pinus albicaulis. Lineage (NCBI taxonomy): Eukaryota > Viridiplantae > Streptophyta > Pinopsida > Pinales > Pinaceae > Pinus > Pinus albicaulis. The sequence goes on along the minus strand of JAXQQM020081378.1, from coordinate 158,622 downwards.
GCTGAGAACTATTATAAAATTAATAGCTTTAAATTCGAGACATGACTTGCACAACAACGAGCTCGTATATGTGAATTGCAGCTATAAAGTCGAGACATGACTTGAGCTATAAAGTCGAGATAGGACTTGCACAACAACAAGCTCATATATGTGAATTGATTGAACATTTACCTGTGCCATAAGCACTGCAGTCCAATGAGTGATTTGAGGCTTTGAAGTAGCAAGCTAATTGTATAACATGTGAGGAGCTAGCTGGATAGCGATAGCATGTCAATATAGGAGGTGGAAGGACGCGAACACCTTATGTGAATTGTTTAAGCAGATACCTGTGCCATATGCACTGCACTCTTGTGATTGAGTTGGGGAGGTAACAAGCTAATTGTATAGCATGTGAGTAGTTAATTGCATGCTAGTATAGGAGGTGGAAGGACGCAAACTTAACCCCTGGCTTGACAGCAACCTGCATGCTTGACACCAATTTGCAGGTGGCAACTCAGAAGTTTTTAATTTATTAATTTATTGCAAGTGACAACTCAAAAGTTTTAAATTTATTAATTTATTTCAATTGATATAGATATCAAAGTTTAACGTTACCTTTACATAATTGTAAAACCAAAACCAAGATATGCAGCTTGAAACTTTGGAATATATAAAACTATAAAATATACAAAACTAAGAATATAAATGCAGTTATGATATCCAAAGTTTAACATTACCTTTACATAATTATAAAACGAAACCTTTACATAATTATAAAACTAAACCTAACATATGCAGTTTGAAAGTGTGGAATATATAAAACTAAGGATATCGACAGTTTAAACTTTTTGAATATATGATTCTCAGGTTAAAATTTCGAATATATAAAGCTTACAGGGGTGTATTGTGAGGTGAATCTAGAGTGTGGGCTCCACCAAGGGTGTCCATACTTTGGACAAATAAACAAAGCTAAATCCCAAGCAAAATCAGACTTTGGTTAAAATTCACTTTAGTATTTGCAAATTGGTAATGGGAAATAAGACTTCAAAATGAAACTTTGAGTAAAAAAAACTGTTTTAAAAAAAAATTGATTAAATGCACATATCTATATACAAGTACCCCGCTCCCTATAGTATTTAAACAAATGTCAAAGGTTTAAGTAGTATATAAATAAACCCACGTCAGTAAATAGGTTGAAACATTGGTCGATGTTTTAAATTAAAATATATATATATTAGACCCCGGCCCCACTCCAAATTCTGATGCAACTTTCACAATTGATCTGGGCTATTCGCAATCAAACCCCACAATCTGACGGCTAAAAACCAATATCACAAATAAAATAGCGCGACATCCACCATCTTGTTTCTACGCAAAATGGGTGGTATGTTGACTTTCCCCCTCCTCTACGTGTCTCCTTCCTATTCAATTGCATTCGATAAGTCCAAAATAGCTTACTGCCCAAACTGAATGAGAAAACCAACCGTGGTTTCTCTGCTTCAGAGACCAAAACCATTTCCCACCTAATGTGACTGTTATTCATTGCAGAGTAAATGTAACCCTAATTTGCCTAAATAACTTCAGAAATACACTGATTTACTATCATTCTGCGTGTGACCACTGTATAAGCCTTTCCAACTTTGAAACAAGCATTTTACTGTTGGAATTGTTGTCATTGATGGAAAAAGAGATGACAAAGGAGGAGCACCTGAAGCATCATTCAAGGGGTAGAAAGGCAGCAGAGACATCAGAGGAAACAGAGACAAAGAGAGATAGCAAAAGAAAGGCAAAGGAGATAGCAAAAAGAGAAGTAATGAGAAGCATCAGTCAAGGAGTAGAGGATAGCAAAGAAGTAGAAAACTATTCACGGTACAGAGTGTGGAGTATAGTGTGTGAGGTTATATATATACTAAGGAAATTACAGTCATAACATAGTGAACCCACAAAGGAAACTGTGAAATCAGGTGATGGCATAGTAATAATTGTATGGGAAATGCTCTGAATGAATTTCTGTGTGGAGGATTGTTGGGTTATCGATATGAATAATCCCATGTGTTCTTGATGAGAGTATCGAATTCTATAGAAATTAAGAACCGGGTGATTGATCATGTCCATCTGGATAGATTGAAGTTATTGTGGAACTGTGGTTAATTATCCAATGCTTGTGAGCACTGTAAAACATAGCCGCAAGGGTTATGTATGGTGGAGCTATGCGTCAGAGTAGATGGATGAAAGGAATGCCGAGGAACGAGGATGTAATGTGAAGAAACACCATGACTGCGCGAAGAGGAGAACCTCTTCCAATAGAACAGGCGGAACCTTGTAGCAGAAGCTGAGTGGAACCTGGAGTGGAGAAGCGGAACCGTGACCGAGAGGAATAGTGAGCGTGGTTTGGAGTGAACAATGATGGTGGTTTCTGGTTTAAATCGCACCACTTTTGTGGAGCAAGCGGTTTTCCCCATTCGCGAGCGATTCCATAGAAATCTCGACACGTGGCATGGGGCGAGGTTAAAAAACCGCTTCCACTGCGTGCCATCGCGCATTAACCATCGACCAAAGACTTGGTGTGATATTGACACAAGCCGTCGATCTGGAGGGAAGCGATCTGACGGTGATCATATTGGGAAGATGTGCGAAGGTTAACTTAAGGTACGAGCGTGTGTATTTGATTGATTCCATCGATTGTATGGTGGGGCCCATGCATACGAATGTGTTGATTATTGTTAAGATTTGCAGATTTATTAATCTTTGGGGTCATAGTTATGACGTTCTAACATTTAGTTATAAGGTGCAAAGGAATCCCCCGAAATGAAATGATAACGATAAGGTTTATTTAATTATCAAAGGTATTGGGTCACATAAGGGCTGTCTTGAATTAAAAGAACGAACCAGGATATTGAACTATTCGAATTACGGGTTGGTTGGGCAAAGAACCTTGAATGTATTTTACACAGAGGTTGAAATTTATTATAAAGGTCGAAGGTTGACCCGAATCCTTACAAGTGTATTGACAAAGAATCAACATGTAAATGTTGCCACTGCAGAAATTAAAAATATTGAAATTTCCCAGCAGTGATATTAAAATATAGTTATATGTACCACAGTTATACAACTACAATGAAGAAGAGAGCCTACAAGAAAGAAAGAGAGAGAGAAACAACAGCAGAAAAGACAAATCCAGTCAAGCCAAAATCCAGAAAAGAAGCTGAGTGAAATTGAAATGTGTAACTAAAAATGTGAATGTAAATGTTGTAATTAAATTGTTTATTGTTTGTGATGCATTGGCAAGTATCCTAAGGAAAAGAAAAATCCCACTGTAGCATGGAAATTTGTACATATCATTACAATTTTAAATTGAGATTGGATAAAGAAATGAGAAGACAGAAGCCAAACAGTCATGAATATTCACTCAAAATTCCTTGTGAAATACAAACAGTCATGTGAGGAACTCTATAAATAATATCAACTGGATATGCAGAAGAGAGGTTAGAGAGAGTAAATATAGAGAAGGAAAAATATAGAAGTGTGAGGCAGAGAAGATTAAGAAAAGAAGAACAGAAAGAGAAGCTACATAACGGAGCAGATATCTGAGCTAAATCAGCAAACATTCAGTTTGATAAATTGAGGAAGTTGGAGCTTCCCTATCAAGTTGCAGCTTGATAGTTGTCAGTTGTAGCTCACTGAGGTTGGAGCCTCCTGTAGGTTGGTGCCTGCAGAAAATTGAAGGGAGTTGGTGGTTTCCTTTTGCAAGTCAGAGCTTGCGCACTGAGGTAGGAGCCTCGTAGTTTGGTGCCCTAAAACAACAGAGGGAGTTGGATTCGCTCTTCGCATCACAAAGCAATAATAACATGTAGCTTTCCCTAGTATGGTTTCCACTACATCCGTTCATGTAGTGTTTCTTATGTGTTGATGTGATTCTTTCAATCTTCTTAATTGTTTGCCGTCTCAACATGTATGGTGTTGCATTAATTTAATATACTAAGCGTAACATTTTATTGTTCACATATTGCTCCATTAAGTTTGGTGAAAATTTTAAAAAGGCTTATGTATGTATTAAACTGATTCACCCCCCCCCCCCCCCCTCTCATTTTAATTAAAGATTCAACAATTGGTATCAGAGCAGGTTCCTTTGTACAAGTCTAACAACTGAAAGGAGATCCTAGGTTCTCAGGATGGCTAGTAAAGAAGAATGTTCAACCAATAAAGCCCCTTTTTTCACTGGTGCAAATTATGCTTTCTGGAAAATCATAATGAGGACATACATAATGTCTCTAGGAATATAAGTCTGGGCTGCTGTGGAATATGGATATGCCCCAAAGGCAACTGGCTTAGAGAAAGAAACCAAACAAGATTTTGTAGCTAACGCAAAAGCCATGAATTCCATCTTGAATGGATTGTGTGAAGAGGATTTTATCAAATTAATGCACAAAGACACTGCTAAAGAAATGTGGGATACTCTGGAGAACATCCATGAGGGAGACAAGAAAGTAAAGACTGCCAAAATTCAGGTCTATAGAGCCCAGTTTAAGAACTTAAAAATGGATGATGATGAAGACATTTCTAGCTTCTTTCTAAGGGTTGCAGAAATAGTAAATAACATGAAGGCTCTAGGTGAAAACATAAAAGAAGCTGTGATTGTACAAAATATTCTAAGATCTCTTCCACCCAGGTTTAATCCCAAGGTGTCTACAATAGAAGAAACAACTAATTGGGAGACCTTGACCATGAACTAGCTACTTGGAAATCTAACATCATATGAGATGAGGCTCCCACAGAAGAAGCCAAGTACGAGGGAGGCAGCCTTTAAAACAGAAAAGAAGAAAGAAGAAGAGGGAGACATATGCTCTTACTCAGATGAAGAAGAGGCAAAATTTGTCAAGAAATTGGATAGAGGATCAGGTAAATACAAAGGTAAAATTCCTTTCAAATGCTTTAACTGTGGAAGAGTTGGACACTATGCTGCTAAGTGTCCTCACATTATAGTCGTAGAATCAGTGTCGGGTAGTTTAGAAAATAAATCAAAGGATCTTAGAAGGAAAGAAGTTCAGCCAGAAAATATTTCTATGCTCAACAAGATAGCAAAGACATCAAGATTCAAATGAACCCTCAAGTGAGGAAGGAACTTCTCCAATTTATTGATGGCCATATAGAATATCTGAAGACTCACTAGAAGATGAAGAAGAAGAAGGAAAGTCGACCTTGAGGGGGAGCTAAGAAGTGCTCTAGAGGAGATTTATAGACTCAAACTGAAGTGCAGAAAACAAAAGGACATTCTTCTCAAGTATGTAAGAGAAGAACAAAACTCAGAAGTCCTCATGCAACTGAAGATAGAGCTTTAAGAAACCAAGAAGATAGAAGACATGTTACTTCAGCAAATCAAGGATAAAACCCGAGAACAAGAGAAGCTAGAAGAAGAAGTAGTATGTCTCAAGAAGAAACTAGAAAATGCTCAAAGGAAAGCGGTTATAAACTCTTCTCAAACAACAAGCTCTAGTAAGTTGAATGAAATTCTGGTTGCTCAAAGATCCCCTATGATAAAAACTAGAATAGGCTATGAAGGAGAATCAAGTAAAGGCAAAGAAAAGGTTGACAGAGAGATTATTTTTATAAAAGAAAATAAGAATGATGAAGCAGCTCAAACAATTCGTACAAAAGAAGAAACCTGTAATAAGGAAGACAAAGATCAGAAGAAACCACTAGTAGCAAAGAATATAATAAATACTAAGACCCCTGAGTATGTCAAATTCGGAAACCATCAAAGGAGATTCTTCCCTCCAATGAAGAATGCCACATGTTATGTCTGCCACAAGCTGGGACGCATTGCCGCATAGTCATGCAAGGAGAGTAATTCAAACCAGCAAAAGATGCAAAAATTGAAGAGACTGCCTCAAGAAAACAAATGGAAGAGACAACCTCACATCAGGTATGAAAATAGTTTCTATGGTTACTGTTTTTATTGTAAGGAATTTGGCCATAAAATAATTGATTGTAGAAATTATGGACAAAGATTGATGTTTAACCCCTCAAGGAGGTTTATTAATCAAAGAAACTCTGTTCATACTCATAATTCTACAAAAATTATGACCAAATGATGTGTATGCAATCAAATTGGACATGTGCCTTCCAAATTTCCTCTCAGAAGATGTAGTTCATCACCTCACAAAAGATACCAAACAAAAGGGTGCCCCCAGTGGATAAAGAAGGTAAATAAATGTGACTTGGCTCTAACTACTCAAGACCTAAAAAGCCAGTGGTATTTGGATAGTGGCTTCTCAAAACACATGACTGGAGACAGAAGCAAGTTTATAACTCTTGATGAAAAGAAATATGGCAATGTTACTTTTGGCAATGATAAATCAGGCAAGATCAAGGGAAAATGCTCAGTAAACATAGACAATGGTAGAGGAAAGGCCCAAGATGTACTATTTGTAGATGGGCTGAAAGAAAATTTACTGAGTGTTAGTCAGATGTGTGACAAAGGTTGTGAAGTTATTTTTAGAGCACAAGATCAGAAGTCAGACGAGCACCACAGTAAGACTCCCGCCCAAAGGAGGCTCACTTCAAGAGAGTAATATTTACATTAGAAAGAGACATATAGGTATGAAGCATGTCATCTTAGCAAACTAGAAGAGTCATGGTTATGGCATAAAAGTTTGGGACATCTCAGCTTCGATCACATAATCAGACTAAGCAAGAAGAAAGCTATCAGAGACATGCCAGAAATAAAGAGGCCCTTTAATACCATATGAAAATCATGTCAATTAGGAAAATATACTCGCACATCCTTCAAGGCCAAAGATGATTTATGAACAAGAATACCTCTACAACTTGTGCACATGGACCTGTGCGGACCTGCAAGAACTAAAACTCCAAGTGGAGAATCCTACTTCATGCTGATAATAGATGACTTCTCCAGAATGGCATGGGTTGCATTTCTCAAGAATAAATCAAAAGCTCTGGAAAAATTTAAGATCTTCAAAGCATTAGCAGAAAATCAAACAGGATGCAAGCTGAAACGCATCAGATCAGACAAAGGAGGTGAATTCACAGATTATGACTTTGCTGACCTATGCAATGAACATGGGATAAAGCAAAAATTTACTATTGCAGGAAAACCTCAGCAAAATGGAGTAGGAGAGAGACAAAACAGGTCTGTACAGCAAATAGCCAGAGCCATGATGCATGAAAGTAATATTGCTCAGACCTTCCAGGCACAAGCAGTACATACAACGGTGCATATCCTTAATAAATCTCACTTAAGGCCAAGCAGTGACAAGACTCCCTATGAACTATGGCATGGGAAACCAGCTTCAATCAAACATTTTAGAATCTTTGGAAGCAAGTGTTACATAAAGAATAATGATGAAAATCTTTGAAATTTTATGCAAGAGCAGATGAAGGGATATTTCTAGGATATGCATCCAAAATTAAAGGCATTGTGCAAGCACAACAAGACTCTTCGAAAAATAGTAGAAAGCATTGATGTGAGATTTGATGAAGAATCTCCAGTTATCACAAGAGACACAGATCAATGTACTCCATCAAAAAACCATGAAGAAGAAAACCAAGATGATGAGAAACAAGCAAGACAACGAAGGCACGTAGCCGTAGTTCTAAAGTTCTCAAGATATAATTAAAAGAATCATCCTGAAGATCAGATCATAGGAGACAAGAAAGTAGGGGTCCAAACTAGAAGGCAGCGAACAGAACAGACAGAAGAAGTATACATAGCCATGTTATCACAAATAGAGCCAAAGAAGTTTGAAGAAGCCAGCAAGGACAAGTATTGGGTGAAGGCAATGAATGAAGAATTGGACCAAATTGAGAAGAACAATACATGTGAACTAGTTCCTAGACCAATTGAGAAAAATATCATTGGCTCAAAATGGGTATTCAAGAATAAAATGAATGAGCAAAGACAGGTAATCAGGAATAAAGCCAGACTAGTTTGCAAAGGATATTCACAAATCGAAGGACTTGATTATGATGAAACATTTGCTCCGGTAGCCAGAATGGAAGCCATCAGAATGTTTCTGGCCTTTGCATGCTACCAAGACTTCAAGGTATATCAAATGGATGTGAAATCTGCATTTCTGAATGGAGATCTAAAAGAAGTCTACATGGAACAACCAGAAGGTTTCTCTTTAACAGACAAAGAAGACTATGTGTGCAGACTGAAGAAGGCTCTATATGGACCGAAACAGTTCTCGTGCCTAGTACTCAAGGCTAGATAAATATTTGCAAAAAACAAGGCTTTAAGAGAGGTGAGGTATGTGTAATCTATGTACATAAAAGCCCATGAAAATAAACTTGATTAAGTTGTATATGTTGATGACATTATGTTTAGGTTAAATGTAGATGAACTTGCAAAAGGGTTTCATTACTCTAGATGAAGTTAGAGTTTGAGATGTCCATGATTGGAGAACTCGCTTACTTAGGACTTCAATTCACAAAGAACACAGCACATTCATCTACAAGAAAAATACTTAAAAGAAGTGTTGAAAATTTTCAAAATGGACTTCAAACCTGTGTCAACTCCAAACCTGTGTCAACTCCCATGATCACTGGATAAGTCATGGTAATAATAGGGATGGGTCTCGAAACAGATCAAAAACTTTACGGATCCATGATAGGAAGTCTTCTGTATCTGACAGCATCAAGACCAGACGTCATGCTAGCAGTAGGACTAGTTCTAGATATCAAGCAACACCTAAACGAAATCACCTTCTTGCAATAAAAAGAATATTCAGATATCTACAAGGAACAACACTATATGGGCTTTGGTATCTTAAAGGCAAAAAATTCACTTTGACAGCATACACAGATGCAGATTGGGCCAGCTGTTTGGATGATAGGAAAAGTACAAGTGGAGGTGCATTATGTCTAGGAGAAAGTCTGGTGGTATGGTTAAACAAGAAACAAACATCTATCTCTCTGTCTACAGCAGAAGCAGAATATATAGCAGCAGCAGCATGATGTACACAAGTCATGTGGATGAAGCAAGCTCTTCAAGACATGAAGGTAAGCATTAATGAACCTATCTCAATCAAATGTGATAATACAAGTGCTATAAGTATATCTAAAAATCCTGTGCTTCATTCAAAAACTAAACATATACCAATCAAGTATCATTTTCTCCGAGAACAAGTGGCTCAAAATAGTAAAGTTGGATTATGTACAACAAAAGAACAAACAAATCGTATATATTTACCAAACCTCTTACTAGAGAACCATTTGAATATTTGAGAGATAAACTAGGGGTAGATTCAGAGATGCTACTCGATATAAAGAGCAGTGCCACGTCAGGGGAGAACAAATGAAAATATCATTCCGTGGGGAGATTAGCCAGCAGCAGGGTCAAACAGTCCTGTGGTCAAAGGATTATGGAAAGAATACACCCAGCATAAAAGAGTTAAATAAAAGGTTACAGGGTCAGAATTTTAGATTTAATCCAAAGTTTGGAGCAGCAGGGTACAAAGTCAGAAGATCTCAGAAAGAGGAAATGTAGAAAGCAAACTAGGAAATGAGCAACCCTTTGCCATTGATGTCAAAGGGGGAGGAAAATAAAAAAGGGACTTCTATAAGGCAAACAGAGGAAGAGTATTGCCATTAATGCCAAAGGGGGAGACTGTTGGAATTGTTGTCATTGATGGCAAAGGAGATGAAAAAGGAGGAGCACCTGAAACATCATTCAAGGGGCAGAAAGGTAGCAAAGACATCAGAGGAAACAAAGACAAAGAGAGATAGCAAAAGAAAGGAAAAGGAGATAGCAAAAAGAGAAGTAAGGAGAAGCATCAGTCAAGGAGCAGAGGATAGCAAAGAAGAAGAAAACTATTCACTGTTATAGAGTGTGGAGTATAGTGTGTGAGGTTATATATATACTAAGGAAATTACAGTCATAACATAATGAACCCGCAAAGGAAACTGTGAAATCAGGTGATGGCACAGTAATAATTGTATGGGAAATGCTATGAATGAAATTCTCAGGTGGAGGATTGCCAGTGGGTTATGAATAATCCGTGTGTTCATTTCTCGATGAGAGTATCAAATTCTATAGAAATTAAGAACTCATGATTGATCATGTCCACTGATCGATGTTATTGTGGAATCAGAAAGAATTATTCAATGTCAGAGCACTGTAAACCATAACCAAGAGTTGGTGTAAGGAAGCAGCTATGTCTATAGATGGATGAAAGGAACGCTCAGGAATCAGATGTAATGAAGAAACAGATCTCAGAGTGAGAACCTCTTCCAATGTAATGTTTTTAACCTCAGCTGGTTTAGTGGAACCTCGAGTGGAGAAGCCAATCCTGACCGAGAGGAATAAAGTGAGCGTGGTTTGGAGTGAACAAAGGACGCATTCGCCTGGGGCCATCGCACCCGCTTGAGCAAGTGGTTTTCCCATTCTAGCTATTCCATGGTGCCCGAAGGTATGGGGTGGTTGGTTGGAAAACTGTCGGTCTGACGACCATCGCCAGACAACTACTCCACCAAAGACCTTGGCTGTGATATCAATACGTCATCAACTGAGAACTGATTCATCGCGGATCTTATTGGAAAGATGAAGGTTAACTTAAGGTACAGGCGTGTGTATTTGATTGATTCCGTCGATTATATGATGGGGCCCATGCATACGAATGTGTTGATTATTGTTAAGATTTGCGGATTTATTAACCGTTGGGGTCATAGTTATAAGGTTCAAACATTTAGTTATGAGGTGTGAAGGAAGCCCCCGAAATGAAATAATAATTGTTGGGTTTATTTAAATATCAAAGGTCTTGGGTCACATAAGGGCTGTCTTGAATTAAAAGAACGATCCAGGATATTGAACTATTGGAATTACGGGTTGGTTGGGAAAATAACCTTGAACGTATTTTACACAGAGGTTGAAATTTATTATAAAGGTCGAAGGTTGACCCGAATCCTTACAAGTGTATTGACAAAGATTCATCATGTAAGTACGTTTACCACAGAATTAAAGTATTGAAATTCCTCAAAATAGTGCTGATATTAAAAGAGCAAGAGTATGTACCACATTATACAACCGCAATGAAGAAGAGCTCACAAGAATGAGAGAGAGAGAAACAAAGAAGAGTAGTGCACAAATCCAGTCAAGCCAAAATCCAGAAAAGAAGCTGAGTGAAATTGAAGTGTGTAACCGAAAATGTGAATGTAAATGTTGTAATTAAATTTTTTATTGTTTTTGATGCATTGGCAAGTATCCTAAGGAAAATAAAAATCCCACTGTAGCATGGAAATTTGTACATATCATTACAATTTTAAATTGAGATTGGATAAAGGAATGAGAAGACAGAAGCCAGAGAGTCATGATTGTTCACTGAAAATTCCTTGTGAAATAAAAACAGTCATGTGAGGAACTCTATATATAATATCAATTGGATATGCATAAGAGAGGTTAGAGAGAGTAAATCTAGATAAGGAAGAATATAGAAGTGTGAGGCAGTGAAGATTAAGAAAAGAGGAGAAGAAAGAGAAGCTACAGAACAGAGCTGATATCTGAGGTAAATCAACAAACATTTAGTTTGATAAATTGAGGAAGTTGGAGCTTCCCTATCAAGTTTCAGCTTTATAGCTGTCATTTGTAGCTGACTGAGGTTGGAGCCTCCTGTAGGTTGGTTCCTGTAGAAAATTGAAGGGAGTTGGTGCTTCCTTGCAAGTTGTAGCTTGCAGAATTGAGGTAGGAGCCTCCTATAGGTTGGTGCCTGCAGAAAAACAATAGTGAGAGGGAGTTGGAGCTTGCCTTTGCATCACAACAATAATAATATGTGGTTTTCTCCCTTTATGGGTTTCCACTTACATTTCCTGTCTCTATGTGCGCTTCTTATTTGTTGATGTGATTCTTTCAATCTGCTTAATTTTTTTCTAATCTCAACATAAGTATGGTGTCACATTAATTTAATATTAGCTGCAACATTTTAAGATTTTTCACATAGTAATTTGTAAATTTTAAAAGGCTTATGTATGTATTAAATTGATTCACCCCCCCCCCCCTCTAAGTTTAATTAAAGATTCAACATTTACACCATTTTCTGAGCCTAAAAGCCTCGCAATTTCAAACTCACCATTGAAGATTGTCGAGGAGCTCAAATTGCTCTAAAAATTAGAAGGAAGTTGTTCAAACCTTTCAAAACCTTCAAAAGCTTATACCTAAAAGATAAGAGGTATTAATAATTTGAAAGACCTTTAAAAAACAAATTCCAGTCACAAATTCAAAAATTGATCCATAGGAACATATCAAAAAGTCCAAAAACAAGCCAAACCCTGTCAAATTTTCTGCAAAAACCCTATTTCTTACTACATGTTGTTTTAAAGGGAAATTCTGAGTTTTTTTTAGTTTCTATAAACTGTTTAAACTCTAAATTAAGTCAGAAATCCTCTGAAGGTATCCTAAAGCCTCTGTGCCCAATCTCAAAATGATTTTTAGCCCAATTTCTCAGTGAAAAAAAACCCACGAAACCCCTGTTTCTTGTGTCCAAACAAGTAAAGGTCTGTAAAACATTTTGAATATTGAAATTGAAGAAAAAAACCAAGAGAAGCCCATATTTTAACCATTTTCTATCCAAGAAACCTCTGTTAACATAAAATTACTTCTAGAAACTGTCTAAACTTGCAGAAGTAGCCCAAAATTCCTAAAAAGCAGAGCTCTAGAAATCCTTAAGGTTCCAAAGTGCCAAAATCAAATCCAGTACTGTGACCACTTAAAGCCATTATCACCTCCCTACAACCAGGGTTTCATTAACAATTATTTTGCTTTGCAAGTCATTAGCAAAAGGATTATTTGGATAAAACAATCTAAATACTAGTTAAAGATCTGTTTTACTCCAAAAGTTCACAAAGAAAAGAATTCTAAATGATATTCCTTAACAAAAGATTCCAGGCAGTAGAACAGAAAAAAGTAATTTATGCAGAGAGAGATAAATTGCATAGTGAATGGTAAAAATGAAATAAGAATTCACAATGTTAGTGAAAACAGAACAATCAAAGAGCATCAAAGTTAAAGTGTATCAGATGAAAGTCATAGTGAAAGTCAAATCAGACAAAGTTACAGAGCAATCAAGATAAAAAGTAAAAGTAAATACAGAGGCAGTAATGGTTAAACAGAGATGAAAATACTTTCACCAACAACATTGACGTTTATCCAAAGTAAAATAAAAACATTTAAAAGAACAAAACAGTTAAAAGATGAAAACAGAGCAAGAAGGGACATTTTTTTAGAAATTTCCTTTTTAAGTCATTGTTTTTCAGAAACTATTGTGACCAATCCAAGATGAAATTTGCAAAACTGAAGGAGGTTTATGTTCCTAAGATGTCCAACTACACAAACCTCTATCACTTTTCTAACAACCATTATGGGTTTGGAAATATTAAACAATATTTGAAAGCACTTTTTATAGAAAATTCCTGTAAAGTCATCATTTTGCAGAGAATATTGTGGCCAATAAGAAATATACCTTACACAATGGAAGGAGGTTTTAGTTCCTATGAGACCCATCTACAAAAACCCATGTCACTTTACAAAGGTGTCGCATGCAGAATGAGAGACACATGCACATATTTAAAGCCTAGTTTTCAGACTGTGCAAAGCTCTATTTTACACATCTTTTTGTAGGGCCTATTATGACTAGCTGGAATTGAATTTTGGGACACTGATATATTTTTATCTTACTAGAATATTTGTCTACAAAAACCTCTTCCAAGTTTTACATATCTATTTTGGAATGAGAAATACAAAGCTATCATTGGACCCTAATTTTGCAGAATTTCTCAAGCAGAATGCACAAAGAAAGGAAACAATTAGTGACTTGGATGCCTCATCATCAAATAAGAGTTGATATCAAATTTGAATTCTCTTCCTTCTCACCATCAATCCATAAGTATAGTTCCAAATAGATTCATTATTTTTGAGTGTCCTTTTATTAAGTTCTATTTATGTAATACAGATTGAGATATTTGTAAACTAATCTCGAGACATTTTTTCAAGATATTCTAGTATAGAATTTGTATATATACTTCATCTTTGCCAGTATTTTGTGGAATAAATTGGCTGAAGTTTTATATAGTCATTTTTTTGGACTTGAAGGCTTCTTGTGTTCAAATTTTCGAGTAGCAAGACTCGATCAAATCAACTAGCATCATATTTTAGGATTCATGTGATGAGCTATTTGGAGTGGAAGTATTTTCTAAATTTGTCATTATTATCTTTTCTTTGTTACATGCAATCCATTATGTGTTCTAAATTTGGATGAATGAATAGGAGGATTACTTTAGGATTTGTTAAAAGCACCCTATATTAACTATTTGTCATTTCTATGTTTTCATCCAATTTCTAGTGTAGGGAACCCTTAATTTCTCCCTCTATCGTTTGACCTCTACCTATTACTTCCATTTTCTAGATTAAAGAACCCTTCATTGCTCTTTATCCCGATCATACCATCATTCATTCCAATATCTCCAAGGGTTATCTATCTTTCCCCGAAAACATTTTCACTTTTTGACCTCGATCTCCGTATGCTTGACTTTTGCGACTCCTTAGCCCAACGGACAACAGATTTCCCACTATCCATCTCTTCCAATGATTTTTCCCACCAAACCAATCAAAACCAAAACCAATTTCACAATAAAAACTAGCCTAATATTTTATAAAACAGTTAAATATTATAGAGAGAGCCCTCTCTCGAACCCTTATGAAGGCTAGTATCCTAGAGTTTAAAAATTTTTCTCGTGGTTACCTTCTAGTTTTCTCAACTAAAAACCAAAAATATCACAACTAGAGAATTACTCTAGTGAGAAAAAGCAATAGTGGTGGTAATTTTTTGTTAAATCAATATTGACACAGACATGAACCAAATAGCCACCATTATTTCAGTACAACGAATTGAATAAGGATTGATTTTATTTACGTGGAAAAATGCCGTGTGCATAACCTCCGAAAACACCGTTCAACTCTCGCACGGGTACGAAATTGAATCCTCTCGCCATTGAAAACACTTCGAGGGAGCTCCAAATTAAATTAACACAACTCTTTGTCAACATAAAACCCACCCATTCAAGTGTTGAGACATTGATTTTCTCTATGGTTGCACCAGAGGAGACATTAATCCGATAGGGTCACGTCAAAGGAAACACTAATCTGCGCTAGGGCCACATTGAAAGGCTAAGTGAAAACAGTAGTAATGTGGTTTCTTCATGCTTCAAAATTGTTCAGTTTGGCTTCAAAACTCCTGTGCATGTACTCTTGTGCTTCATGTCTATTTTATTTATATGGGTGGATGTATAATTCCTTCATTTGCTACTACCGTTTATTTGATATAGTTTTTTTGCATGCAAAAGGTTTGAAGGAACTCTTCACTTAATTTATACACATTTAGTAGTGTTCACTTCTTGTAATAGCATGTGTTAGTTACAAGCTCATATATGAATACTAAAGCTATTCTTTCGTGACCGATAAGGAAAACAAGATACATGCATCTATTTCAGCACATGCCTTATAACTATGAATTTGAGTTTTGTTTGAGTCTGTCACCAAAGTTTTTGAAAAAATGTTTGAGTGAACTTTGTCACATGGATGTCAGGCTTGATGGTATTTCTTATTACAAGAGATGCCTCGGAGATGGTTTTTTTCTCCCTTGTAGCTGCATACAATACTTCCTTGTTCAATCTATTTGCATCCTTTATTTTCATAAAGAGGAACTCTTTTACTTATTCTCTGTGCTGGTTATTTCTCCAAATAGGTAAAAAATCACTTTCTGCTGGTAATATACTAGAAAATGAGACTCAACACTTGTGCCAATAACATGTTGTGAGCAATTTTTTTGGTTCCCACCTCTGCTTTTTACTGAAATGTAACAATTTCTTAATTCTTATGTTCAAGTGGAGAATGTCTAAATATAGAAAGGCACAAAAGGTTTAACTCATTGTGACAATGAAGGAAGAGATGAATCAAGACGAAACAATTGGTTAATAATTGTAATTTTAAATTTGATTAATGACTACTCATGCATAAATAGTGATGCATTATTTAGTGACAGCCATCAAATTAAGATTGTCTTGGGATGTTGCATTATTGACAATGGTGGAATAAAAGGTTCAACTTATAGGACTGTTGAGGAGGTAAATCGTGGACCAGTAGGTGATCCCCACTAGCCCAGCCAGTGGGTCTAGCAAGTTAATCATCACCTCATGCTGCAGCCGCAAGTTCCTAATTGCGAACAAATAAGCCAACAATGGAGGCCTCACTCCGGAGTCCAGCTCTATGATTCGTAGAAGAGACAAATCCGTTCTCGGCTCTCGCCTACGGCAGTATCGACGATCCCCACGATCTCCGTAGATGGACACCTCGCACATGCAAGAAACAACACGAATACAAGCATAAAATATAGAATACACAACTATATATCACGTTTAAAGGATATAACTCATTATTATCATAAGTGAAAAATAGAGTGGAACTCACAACCAGTAGTCATTCATTAATAAGCAATCGAAAGAGAGTACAACCAATGTTCTGATGCCGAGGTCTCCTTCGGAAGGGTCTCCCGCCGTTCACGTCTCGCAAAGCTCCTCGCCAAGGATAGGACAAGCCTCTCTAGATTCTCTCGACGATAGTCTCCTTGTTTGAGTCGCCCTTTAAGGGAAAAATGAGGGTTCTTCTCAGACGATGAAGGCTCTTGGGAATTTGGAGATTCAAAGCTTAGTGCACTTCAAAACCAGCTTGCAATGGCAATGAGCAAGCTTTTATAGAAGGAGGAAGGGGAGTTGGGATCCCTATTAATTGTGGGATTGGCCCTCATCTTCAAGGAAGCTTCCTATGAGAGGTGGCAAACCACTTCCCTTCCATGGAACTCTGAGCCAAACCTCCCAACTCAAGATAGATAGCGAAGCTTTCGAGGCCGGCTTGAAACAAAATTTCGCCTTTTCTTATTTAAAAAACACTCCTGCACCGCCTGGCGCGACTGCGACTCTGGGAAAGAGGACTAGTTGGCGCGGCCTCTTTGTAGGATTTTCCTCATTGGCGCGAGTGATGAACTGGCCGCCCGCGCCAATGCAAAAAGAGATGTTTTTATGGTTTTTTGCAAGGAGATTTCTTTAGGGCAATTGAAGGCTCGCGTTTAGCAGGAATGCAAAGCTTGGATGATGGTTTCCAAGGCATGACATTGCTCACGGTGTCACATAATGGGCCCTCAAATGTGTGGGGACGGGGAATGGTAGGGACGGTGACAAATTACTCGTGTAAAGTCGTATGCCCCCTAGAGCATGAGGCCCGAGAGAGAGAGAGGGGTGAAATGCTTTACGAGAACGTGTCCAACCGAAGCTCCGCCTGCCAGGAAAACCCGCATGGAGAACACAACTCGATATCTCGAAGTACATGATGTATATGTGGCATGGACGCAAAGCCATCCAAAACAGAAAGCATACAATAATCCAGTATCCGAGGTATGGTCGCGTGTACCCATCCAGAGCTGAGGATCGATAAATAGACTCGTGTATGGTCGCAGCTCATCCGTATCCATAGGACACATGTAAATAATCATAATAATCCACAATATCACAGCCTCGGATTACAAATGGGTACTACAATCCAGATCTTCCTACGCTCCATCTCGACCCAAACAAAGTACAATTTTCAAGCATGCGAATATGTGAGCCGAAGTCGAACATGCGAGAACATCGTCCGATTACCAGCCCACGATGAGGGCCGGCACGTACGCGAGAGGAACCACCAATAATGACAAAGTGGCTCCTGCTAAGGTACTATAGGTACACACGCGCGTGTGAATCAATGAGCCGGTGTCGAACACCCGTAGAATCACTCGATCGGGAGGCCAATGATGAGAACCTCTTGTCAAATGCGACGAACCTTCCATCGAGGCATGCAGTGCTCCAAGGTACCATAAAGGAGTCTCTAGATCAGCTTTCCCGGATAATGATCTCAAGTCGACAGGAAGTGACGATCGAAGGTGGGCCATAACAAGTCTCCCACATCATCGACACGAGACAACGTAGGGAACATGATGTTTTTGTTGTGAATTAGGATCATATGAGAATCGCAGGAAGGTTGATATTTGCAGTAGGTCAACTTCTTTCGAACATGTAACGACACAAATAGTGGTTTGCGCATTTGACATCACCGTATCGCAGGTCATGGTGACGAGGAAATGAGCAGAGAGAGAGGTCAAAAAGGATTATCCAAACCCACCGAAGCAAGTCAAAAAATGAGATGAGATGTCCCCAACCCGACATGAATGCGTACAAGTGCCATGTTCAAGAGCTGACAACGCCGACACGACAATGACAATGGCTCCATTTTTCCCCCACCATTTCTCAAGCAGAAATTCCAAATTATTTTTGATAACAAGCTTGAAGGGGATAGCATATGCTCGTAATATAAGTCCGCCCTTCTGGGCGAATCCATCCCAGTACATTTAATGAGCCCTAGGAAGGAGGAAGGAGGATAATGTCATTTCGACCGAATCCGATGTCATCAGGGTTTAACGTAGTCCGACAAAGGAAGAAATCGCGTGCCTTTTCATGTTTAGAGAGTTTGAAAAGACAAAGAGAAAAGTAAACTCTAGCGTCGGTCCCTTTTCGTAGATAGTTCCTCGGACCTCGAAAAGGTAGAAAACAATATCCGAGAAAACCTCCTAGTCGCAATAGGCTAGGTATTCCCTTTTCTCGTAATCAATCTATCCCGTACCGAAAAAGGGGTAAACGTATATTGGGTAAATGTTGATTCGTGTCCATTTTAACGAGATCGAAATGACAAGGGCCTCGGCACCTTTTTCATGTTTAGAGAGTCGAAAAGAGTCGAAAAGATGACTCCAAAGTGACTTTTTTCGTGTATTTACCGAGTCTCGAAAAAGTATAAAATACAACTCGTTTTCACCGTTACGCACGCGAAAAGACTCCGTCGCCGCACATACCAAGTACAAGCGTAAAACCGATTTCCCGACATAACACATTGAAATATTTAGGAAAAATAACTTTTAAAACCAATCTCGTGTCGAAAAAGAGTTATAAATATGTGCCAAAATGGTAAAAACAAAATTACATTTACTATTTACCTCGGTGAAAAGCAAAGCAGCGTGGTCCATTTGGTGTGCAAAACTTCTCGACCTGGGTGATAGCGACAAATCCGGTTTACCATTCAGAGTTCTCGTCTCGTGACGTGTAAGAGGCGCTTCGTCACTTTCATTTCAATCCATTTTTAATAGTTTTCCCTCATGTATCGCATTATTGTGGCAACATTTTGAATTTTTAGGCTCGCACCATCGGGCGCGGCATCGGCACTCGACCCGCGCCAATGGGCTTTTCCAGGTGAAAGGCTCTGCGCCACGTGGCGCGACCGTTCACAAAATAGCCGCGCGCACGGCCGAACCCAAATTTCCGCCTAGAAATTCGAAATTTTAATCAATTTAAATGAATTTTTGGAAGCCTCACTTTCGCAGATCTAATTAAGGGTTTTGGTGTACCATGTGGATGTGAAATCAAGAAAAAATGGTGATTGAGTGGAAAGAAAGAGAGCATTGAGAAGAGGATGAATAGGCCATAGAAAAACGAGGCTTGCATGAATGCCCTCGCAAACTCGTGGGTCGAAGAAGTCTCTTCCCAACACCGTGCTTACGAGCTCAACCTCGAGCTCGAGATATCCGATCAATATTTGGGATGAACAGAACAAGTAGCCCAGGTTGGCGAGACCAGGTGTTGGAACCGAAGGTTGCGATGTGTATTTTATAACCGTGACCGCCTCGCGCGAGGTCCGGTGCCCATCCCGATCGGGATGCGGCACTATCCGGCGAGAAGATGGAAGAGGTGATGGCACGAGTGTGCCCAAGGGCACAAATGGGATCGTGGAGCAAAGGTGGATATCCACACCATCCCCCGATCCGGCATTGAGGGTTGTCCTACATACCATCACGCGGGCTGTAGGGTCGCTGTGCACCGCATGAGGCCACAAAGGCCCAACTCCCGCCGGCCTCGTAATGCATGAGTCCCCTTTTGTTTGACTAGGCTACATCAAGAACAATAAACATGAAGACAGCCTCACGAATAGTGCAAGCGCAAACCGAAACGCTTCGGCTATGGTTCCATCCCCGGTATCGTTTATCTCCGGGAACGCATTACCAATCTTCCAAGGCCAAGGGGCCATTGTAGCCGAGCCGATTCCACGAGAGTCGAGAATCGGGCTCGCCGGCGCACTAATGCCCGAGAGCCGGGAGGAGGCCGTCAGCCGTATGTCGTGGAGGCCGGAGTTTTTCGGGGGTGGTTGGCAATGCCAATCGATTGTAGTGGAGGACTCGCCATATGCGGTGAACCGATTTCATCGTGAGACCCGCGATCTCCCACCGCCACAAGGAGATGACCGGGACGCAGGAGTTGCATGACCTCATCTCTTTTTGATTTTTATGATTTATGATGTTAATACACATTCGTCCCAACACATTTTTATATGTATGCATGATGTGGCCCGAGAGACCAGGCTCGACAGTGTCTCCAATCGCGCGAAGGGACCCCTCTCTCTCGCTCGATCCTCGGTGCAAAGGGCACAGTGAGGGGAGTGAGTCGATCCTGCATCCTTAAGGGTATTGCTCGAGGGATCTCGACTAAGCGGCTCGGGCCGGCGGATGTGTACCGATGGCGTACTCGCCGTCACATGGTGGGAGTACGCGCCGCATCCATCGACTTTTGAGACGCTTAGTGCATGTAGTTGCTACGTGTTATCATGAGCACCATGCGGATTAGACTCTTTTAGGGGCTTTTAACACACATATTTTTTGGAGAGACATATCGTCTCCGGATGTATTTTTAAGACGATTATGTATATTTTTTACTTTATGTGACACACTCTATGTAAAATCTTCGATATCTATATATATACGCATATCTATTTCTCCGGATGGGTCTTTTCTTTACATGTGATTATGATTTACAAATCGTGCAAATGTCTCCGTCTCATCACCAAATTTGCCACCGCATCCGTTAATGTATTCAAAATGCACGCTCGGGTATATGTTGATATGTAATGTAGTCAAAATTCCTTTCCAAGTAATCGAATACGCAGACACGTACGTAAAATGGATGTGGGTTTCTCGACCGAATAGTGTCCGTTCACAGTAACACTCACAAGTTGTGAATCTAGATACACAAGCACTCACCAGATACTCAAGGTTAACTCGCCCTCGCTAATACTCCTAACACAGCACTATATTCCGCGATGTTTTTCATAGTACGTCCTAGACACACACCTATAGGTGTCGACCAACTCACTCGCAGGATCATATATTACCCGAAAGCCGCCGAAGATAGATTCCCGCGCATCAAGGAGGCACCATCCGCGAAACCAACAAATGGATGAAAAGACATCTCGCACAACCAGGAAGACCCGATCGGTAGAAAGATGTTTACAAGGCACACCACACCATACATGCACACAAATGAAAAACACACACCACACCAAGAAATCACTTCGTGCATAGTACTTTTTTGAGGTACAAACTCTCATCTCCCGGCCAAAGCGCCGCCGGAACTCCCTCATAATCTATAAGCTCATAAGTCATTTTTCAAAACGCGTTTTACTATATAGGGCCCATGCCACATAGGCCGGAACTTACCGCTCCAAGCTTGTCATGTGCTTTCGATCGCACAGGAGGACGCAGGTCTCCTTCGATAAAGGAACGGGGGAAACAACATTGATCAAAATGAGTTTTCGACCCTCTTCTTTGTGCTTCAATAACCAAAGAAGCGTACGATCGGTTTCATCTAACCGCTCCGGAGACAGAAGACGTTCTTCCTTAGTCAAGTATTAGGTAGAAGTTCCGTCAACTAATTTCGCAGAAGGAATCTCGCATTCAACCCAAGAGTTGCTTTCTGCATCCGTACACCAATTGAAATGGTGTGAATCCAAAGCTTGCACTCTTTGCGCATGTTCGGTATGCCCATAGAGCCTGTAGCGCTTGGAGATGCCAATTGGATTTGCGGAATACCAACCGTTCGTTGAAGCATAGTGACTAGTAACCTTGTTCACCGCTTCAACCTCGACCATTCGCCCGAGGGTAATATGGTGTTGAGCCGTCGTGA
This sequence comes from Pinus albicaulis, assembly GCA_034641835.2. NCBI lineage: Eukaryota > Viridiplantae > Streptophyta > Pinopsida > Pinales > Pinaceae > Pinus > Pinus albicaulis. The sequence continues at coordinate 136,548 of JAXQQM020081378.1, read as the reverse complement.
CGCAAGCCCAACTTTTGAAGTCGGCTCAGCCTATCATATAATCATGGAAATGAGTACCATGATCGGGTGACGATGGCCTCGTGGAACCTCGAACCGTGCGATAACGTGGTTGAATATAAATTGAGCAGCCATTTTACCGTCGCATCTAGTGCGGTGCATCGCCCGGCCCACTTGGTGAAGTAGTCGACGGCGACAATTATATACGCAAAGCCGAGTGAGGGTTACATCGCTCATAAAAATCCACGCCCCATTTCACAAAAGGGCCGGCAGCAATAACAGATGAAAGGGAAGAGGCGGCGCACGCATCTTGCACCGAAATATCCGGCACGCATGACATTTACGGACCGCAGTCGGATAGCGCCTTTGAATATGGAAGGCCGTAAACAACTCCGCTCGCAGTTAATTCTTCTGAAGCGAGAGCATATCCGGACATATGACCACCGCTGTGCGCCACCGTGGCGCATCATTTAGCACCTTTCCAGCTCCAGCAGCAGGCACCGCCGCAGCACCGAATCTACCCAATGCGGTACAAGGTATCTCCTACTATACGGTAGCGCTCGGGACCGATGCCAAATCCGACCAGAAAGCCTTTATCCAACTCCAAACCGAAATGTCGAGGTTTGAAGATACAAAATTATATCACCATACCAAGGGTCACGAGTACCGATGAGGAAAAGTGTTTCGACCTGCAGACATGGTCTTCAGGAATGTGAGGGAGCAGAAAGTCCGTACGGAGAGAGCATATAAGATCCACGAAAACCGAGGATTTAGTTGACTTAGCGATAGTGAACTCTAAGTCAAACTCGTAGGATAACAATCCATTTGGAGTACTTCTCCCCCCAAAGAATCGTCTAGAGAGAATATACGCCATGGGGTTGGCGCTACCGAAACCACCGTTATCGTATGCAAAAGGACGTAATGGCGAAAATGCTCGCACAACCGAGCATCGCGGCTAACGCCAACTTCTCGACATGAGCATAATGCGTTTCGGGATCGAGAAGGTTCTGTGACGTATAATAAAATGACATGTTCATTACCGTCGCTGGCCATCCCGCACCAAGACCATGGCTATGGTGCGAAATTTGCCGCGTCGAGGATGTAAAGTGAAGTCACGCGGTAGTCCTGAGGACGGCAGCAATGGAGCATTGACAAGAAACGTCTTCGCATCTCAAAGGATCGTCGAGCGATTTCATCCCAAAGGGAAGGGAAACGTTCGCTTTAATAGTACGCAGTGAATCCCCTTTGGCCACCTCCTGATAATTCGGGATAAAGCGCGGCGAAGAAAGTTCGCTTTTTCCCCAGACTCGCAGCTCGATATAATGAAGAGGGTGATGGGAGGCTGATGATGGCCTCAACCTTTAAAGGGTCAAGGCGAATCCCGTCTTTTGAGACTATGAATCCCCAAAGCCGCCGTAATCCACGCCGAAGACGCACTTATGAGGATTGAGCTTAATATTGTAGCGCCCGCAACGAAGAAATATCTCGGGCGGAGATGTTCAAAGAGGATGGTCCTCGCTTAGCTCGAATGCGCCGGCAAGTCGTCCAGTACAAGGCAAAATGATATGGCGAATGTCATGAAAAGCATAAGACATCGCACGCCGAAAAGTGGATCCAAAGCATTCTTAAGCCGAATGGGAGTTTAGTACGCGAAAGTACCCCACCGACGCATGAATGTGGTCTTGTGTCGATCCTCGTGTGCACACACATTGACCCAATTATATCATGAGAAACCATCCATCAAGGAATATATCTCACTTCCGGCACATTCGTCGGATGATCCGGTCTATGAACGGAGTGGGATAATTATCCTTTTGGACAAAGCGTGATCGATGTTGCGATAATCAACGTAGACTCTAATCGCACCTCGCTTTTTATCGACAGGGACAATGTTGGACAACGGCATCCGTGAGTATAGGATAAAATAAAACTCCGCGTTCGTAAGTTTTTCAACTTCTGCCTCAATCAAGCAGCCGGCTTTCCAAGGATGCATGGGCGATGGCGACCGGCGCACGAGCTTCTCGCACCAGCGGTAGGCTGGAATCTCATGCACCACGACACCGATCAATCTCGCATTTCCTCGTAGGACTAGGCGAACACGGCCTCCGAATTCTTTAAACAGACATCAAGATAGACCTGAATCCTCATCGGGAGAACAAGTCACTCCCACGTGAATATTCTCAACGATCCCCTATTAATCCGAGATGTCGTACTCCGGGATGGCTCGAGTGATGTTACTCGAAAGTTACCCTCCGAAAAACCTCTCGGCGTCAAAATAGGCGTTCGGAAGAGGAGGAGGTGGGAATAAGGAGGAAGCATAACGCTCGGCATACGCCGACATTGCCCCAAGCTAGGCAGAGCCAAAAGAGGAGCGATGATGTCCATCGCGCAAGGCACGCTCCTCAAGAGACATAGTTTCACCGATGGCTTCATCGAAAGGAAAAGTCTCTTTCGAGAGGATTAGAGAATCCCGCCCTCGACCAAGCCGGGGATTGAGAGTAGATCAAGCGAGAGCCATGCTCACAAAGGAGCATGTCGAGGAGGTGGAGGACCGTATGCAGCAAAGCACTGCCACAAGTAGTCGATCTCTACTAGCAGTCAAGCGAATTTATTCTCCAAACTCAAACACTCGCTCGTTGTGCGTAGGAACAAGCCAGGTCAATCGCGACTCGGAAATCATGTTAACTCGAGCGCTGTGCAAAGTGGTGGTGCGGGAAAGATACCCATGAGGACCGGGTCTTTGAAGAGACAGTGTCCCACACCTCGTCTCTGGGGATTTGGAATCTGATCCACGCATGGCACGTTGTTCTCGCAGGTAGAGGTGGAAAAATGACAATCGATCCACCGTGACAATTTTTCCCTCTTTGAGGCAACTTAAGGAGTCGAAAGACTATGGGACGGCTACTGGCCGCAGCATGGCATGATTCCAAAGTACAAGCCACAGAAGTATATTGTAGTTGAGTTTCGCGTCAAACCACTTCTACTTCCACATCGACACACTCTCTCTCGTAAAGTGATCGCCAGTACTCTCGAGAACACCCAGTGGGTTTGGATTCCCGACCATCAAATGCCTCTAGTATTGGGCACGATGACGCGAGGGCCGGAGAGCCAATGGCCTTCTAGCAAGCGGATGACATAACGCAGTGCAGAAGCACCTTCATCCACCATGGCCCTATGGATGTTCGGACCGCTAACCCGACTTGAATAACAAGAGCGATTTCCGATGTAGACGCCAGTGAGTGAAATTCTCCAAATCGAAGGTGAGAAGACTCCGAGCCCGCGAGATCAATGCCACCGATCGCAGACGAAAGAAAGCCTGCGTTGTGAAGGAAAAACTTTGAAGAACTTCTAGCGCGTGCATAGCAGTACGCGTGCTCGTGCCAATCCTCAACAATGATGTAATGTTGAGCGACACGAGCATTCGGATTATAAGAAGATCTTCGAAGGACACCTTTAGAAGGTGGTTTCTACCGTGGGTGTCTGAGTAGGCTTCTCGATTTCCAACGAACCGGAGACAGTAGGGGAGGCGGTCCATCCGCAACCGCTCGAGTGCCTCGCCGCGATTCATCGTAATCCTTCGAACATGTAGCGATAGAGATAGGTGCAACACTCTTCACCATGAAAACTTGGGGACCCGAAATGGTGCAAGATGGTGGCGGCCGTTCAACCATCTCGTCTCGCCGAGATGGGAATGGCTCTTTTAGAATTTCCGAAGTCCCTTTTGGGCCCTTGAGAGGTTGACTAACCCTCCGATCGTCGTGGAAAATCCTTAGTATAATGGTCCCCTTCACAAATGAGGCAAGGGTACTTCTCGCTTTACGCCGAGAGCCATCCTCGCGTGCAAGATTTAGAGTCCGGCTTCTCGGGCATCAAATTTAGATTTTCCTTTTCCCTTCTTCTTCCCTTTAGAGGATTTCTCCACAGGATTGGCCTCAAACGACATTCACCTCTCGCGGTTTTGCCGTAATTGGACTAAAGCAGATTAGCAAGGAGCATCGTTGGAAGAATTAGACTTCGCTTTCCCATTCGAAGATTTCTTCGAATTTTGAGAGACAGTAACCCAATGACACCATCCACCGCAGGGGTAGGCGGAGCCTCAGAGGTTTCGACCGTGGAGCATCGCACAAGATATCATAAAGCATGCCAGACCGAGAATACACAAGATCCAGTATATTGGGCACGCGCAATGGCTTGTTCCTCCGCCACACACGCTCCCATCGAAATATCTTGGAGCGATTTTATTCACGAAGCGTAGGTGGTGAACCAGTTGAGTTAGTATCTCGACTCGTGTATGTGAAACTCGATCGCCGCCTATGACGAAGCGCCTCCACTCATGAATGTGATCAGTAGATGCAGTGGCTTTATCCCGCTTCGCAGAAGTCAGGAGGTGCGTCCCGACTTCATAACGAACCGATAACCGAAAGTGCGTGAGGAAAGCCGCGGCTAAAGAATTGAAATCTCGGGAAAATGCCACGGGATAACTTCTATGTACCACTTAGCAACAGCCTCTAGTTAAATTACACCGGAAGAGGCGTAGACGACCGAGTCGTCGACTCCAAGAGTTAGCACGAACACCAAAGATGATACGTCATCACATGCGCTCGGGGGTCCTCTCCAGCCTTTTCCCTCAAACTTGGGGCAATCACTCCGGTATCTTGGTGGGAACCGTAGAGGCCAATACGGATTATGTGCAAATTGGATCATTGGTCAATTTTGGAAACATCCCAAGCAGCTCCAAGGCAGGCCGTGAATGGCAATGATGGATTAACCGCCATGCCGAGTCTCGGGATGAGGTCCGACACCCATACTCCACAATGGTTGTGAATATCCTTGCCCCCATGGGTTCTCGTCCCGTAGGACTTCCGACCGTAGGCTGTGCGTAGGTCGTATAACCAGACTGATCGGGATGTCGTGTAACTGCGTAGTGTGGGGGCTCGATAAAACCGCAGTACCGACGACTATGTGTCGCCCGCAAGAAGCTGCAAGACGGATTTGGCCGCCGGAGTGTAGGTAAAGCCGGGTGGAGTGAGGACACTACCGAGATCCTCCGCGTGGCTAGCACCGCGCTTGAGATCGACCACGAGGATGATAACCACCCCGAGGGATGAGTAGGCTCGCTAAAAAGTGGAACCGGCAGAGCTCGACAAGTAGGGCGCAACTGCTGATTTGGCCGCGGCATCGAATGAATCGGCCGCCTGGCCAAGGTGGTTAACAGAATGAGCAAAGCCGCCGAGTGAACAGGTCGACCCGACTAAGAGGAGGCCCCGAATGAACAAAGCATTCGTGATGGACAGATGTCGCTGCGAAGCCGGCGTGCACATGTGCCGACCCGGCCGGGAAGGAGCCCCGTGCTGTACCGGGATGTGGGCGCTGGCTCCTCGAGGCGGAACACCGGGTCAGTACCGCATGAGCCGTTTGGCTCCGGTGGAGGAATAGGCCGTGTGTTAAGCCGGGAAACCGCTTGACCCGGCGCAACCATAGGATGGTCCCGGGCCGATATGCAACATTAGAAACAACAGGACACCGCGTTGCATTGCGTGGAGGAGGCTGGGAGCGTGCAAAGCACCACAGACCGCTCGGTTGGCACCCGACCGAGGTACCGAACAAAGCCGACCGCAAGGGTTAGCACACCGTCCTGCGGACCGTACGATGGCCCTCGCCGGCCCTCGCGTGCAGCTCTTGGGATGGGCTGCCCCGTGGGTTATAAGGACAGCTAGGTTGGCCCAAAGTGCTGGCGCCCGAAAAGGCTCGCTCGCGGGTTACAAGCCCGGTGATGAGGTAAACCTTGAGCATAGAGGTGAGCCCAGTGCGCGTACGTAAAGGTCCCCGTGCTCGCTCACATCGACCCGAAAAGCACACATCGGTGTACCATCCCGTGCATAGTGCAAAAAGTAAGAGCGATTGGGATCTTGGGAGTGGTTTGTCCAACCCTCAAAGTTCCTGGCCGTTGTAGAGACAACCGATACTCCTCCAGAGAGATGTTCTCCCAAGCATAGCGACACACAGATAGTATATCTTTCCGGAGTTAGCATAGCCCCGGGCAGAGGGTGAAGCCGGTGGACAACAGAGAAGAGGCGGCAACACAAAATGCAAGGCCGAACAGCATGCTGCAAGTAACAAAGGCTCGAGGGAGACACTCGGGGTGTAGGAGCACTGCGAGAAGGAGCTTCGACACCCCCATAGAGGCCGCGGGCAGTAAATGATCCGACCGCAAAGACCCATACCTGTGTGGTAAGGAAGGACCTGGCCGTTGGACATGTCACCGCCCGCAGTTGTCTCGGAAACAATCTTCATCGGAAGAGTCAAGTAGCCTTCACCAAACGTTGATTTCCTCACCTTGCATCACTCATGGCTGAGCTCGTCGTCAGACCGCGTAACAAACGGCGAGGACTAGGAGGAAAGTACAACAGCAGGCGAACCCGATGTAAGAGAAAGGAAATCGCCTCCTAATATCAATTCCGCACACGTGGTCCTGAAAAGGGCCACCGTGACAACCGGTCCCCCGAAGGGGCTGCGCGTCGTAAAGAACCGGTCTCGTTAGGGAAAATCGGAAACAATAGGTCGTTAGAGGCCTCAAAGCAGAGGATTGGGAAACCTCCGATGAATCGTCCGTGTAAGGACTAATGCCAGACGAAACCGACGGTCTCCGCCACCGTGGCAAACCCATAAGAGAAAAAGAACAAACACACACGCGGCCGAAAAAGAGTCAAGACACACGACCAAACTGGCCAACAAGAAAAATCTGAAGAGGGCGTGTAATCGTGGGTGATTAATTTTTTACCACATTGAAAAATAATAAACTTTACCATCTTCATGTTTTAAGAGTCGAGAAATCGATAAAAAGGTGACTTCTATCTCTTTCTGCATTTGACACAAGCGTGAAAGGAAAAGTGCTTAGGCGATCTTTTTCTCCAAGCTTTAGGGAGTTAGAAAATATCAAATGACTCGCTTCAGGAATACCAGGCAAAAGAGGTGTACCAAATAACCGTGGAATCGCACATACACCTTGGTTTCCCACACGAAAAGAGAAATCAACCAAGGACTTTCCGTACGTGCAGGAAATCTCCCCCGAATGCCTCCGTTCTAAGCGAATCACGGTGCAGGGCTGTACTCCGGCCTCCTATGGATAAAGGATTGGAAATCGAGAGGGGTCTCCTTACATATGCGACGGCACAGAGCACAAGTCCGTACTAGTAGCCGGCCTAAAGCCGAGCGCGAGCGACGCACTAAACATTTAGGTTTAAAGACGCCGAACACGTCTCAAAGCCTTTCAGACCTCAAATGCTCTCATTAGATTTCAATGCTCCCTTAGTGTAATATTTCGAGTAGATTTTAAATTTTATCTTCAATTACGTTTTCGCTGTGCAACGAATGTGTTGTCTCAAAAAATTCCTAAATGCAAAACTACATGCCACGCATCCATTTCATTTGCGCTCGATGACACTAGCCACGCCAAGAGTTGAGAGTTTTTGAGCACAAACAAAATGATCGAAGGACAAAACAATGATATCTCTAATGCAACTAATGAAATTGAAAACTTTTCTATTCAAATCACTAATTACTAGTAACTCGAAAAGATTACACAGCACTAATCAACCGAAAGCAAAAGAGATTTTTCTTTTAAAATTTTCGATGATGTTGATAGCTAGATGCACTAAACAAACCGAAAACCAATGGAACAACTTGAGAAACGATATCAGAGAGAGAAAACAAATTTCACTTAATGACACCAACAATCAGCATCTCAAATCGACCAAAGTCTCTCAAAACCGAGAAAGTCCCAAAGGCTCCAATGCGACCGTGTGATCTTGGCCCAAAGCAAGACCAAACGAAATTTGGAGGCAAGAGAAGAACAATCACCCCAAAATCACAACAAACGGTGAAAAACTACTAAGAGTAATGGGGAGAAACAATCGTGAGCATCGACCGGACTAACAAAACACCAAAACTCCTAAGGAGGGTTTACGAGGCACAATAGCCACGGCATGCCCTAGGGCTTAAAACATGAAATCGATGGAGACAGAGCCAAACAACCAAAGGACCAAGGAAAACTCCCACCAAACAGACTCGAACACACTCAAGTAGCCGAAAAACCAAGAATAAAAACACCGACTGTGACTCAGCAGATCTCAAAACCGAGAAAACAATGCCTCACAAAATGAGTGGCGCGACTCCGGCGGTGAGATCGAAATCGAGCGCTCGCAAAAGCAATTGCGCACCTGGCAACACAACAATAGACAACATGCACCACATTGGCGCGACTGCCGAGCTGTGGGTATGCGCCAAAATGAAGTTTCTCACAAAAATAAAAAGAACCGCTTCCGGTAAGCGCATCAATGATAACTAAGCAAACCAAGAAGCACGAAGAAAGAACCCAGCTCAGTATAGGCTAACCAAGCAAGGAAAACCATGAAACAATCAAAACGAGACAATCAAAACGAGACGATCAAAACTAGACGATCTCTCAGCGCAGTCACCAAATTGTTGAGGAGGTGAAATCCCATCTGCGTGATCGCAGAGCGATCCCTACCAGCCTGCCACAGGGTCTAGCAACAATCAAGAAAATGCTACAAACGTTAAGTTCCTAATTGCGAAGGAAATAAGCCAACGATGGAGGCCTACCTCGGAGTCCAAGCAGTTATTATTTGTAGAAGACACAATAAGCCTCTGCTCTCGCCCTACAGCATCACAATCCCCATGATCTCCGTAGATGGACACTCGCACATGCAAGAAACAACACGCAGTACAAGCATAAAAATCCGTAATACGCAACTATATATCACGTAGAAGGATATAAACTCATTATTATCATAAGTGAAAAACAAGAGGGAACCACAACCACAGTCATTCATTAATAAGCAATCGAAAGAGAGTACAACCAATGTTCTCGACCGCCCAGGTATCCTTTTCTCAAGGGTTCCTTACTGCTCACGTCTCGTAAAGCCTCGCCAAGGATAAAGGACAAGCCTCTCTTAGAGTCTCTCGATGATAGTCTCCTTGTTTTGAGTCGGCCTTAAGGGAAAAATGAGGGCTCTCGTGCGCATGAAGGCTCTGGGGAATTTTGAGATTCAAAGCTTAGGCACTTCAAAACTAGCTTTGCAGTCGGCAATGAGCAAGATTTTCCATAGAAGGAGTGAAGGGGATTTGGGATCCCTATAATTGTGGGATTGGCCCTATCTTCAAGTGAAGCTTCCATGAGAGGTGGCAAACCACTTCCCTTCCATGGAACTCCCTGAGGCCAAACCTCCCAACTCAAGATAGATAGCAGTCTCTGTTTCTGAAACAAAACTTCTCGCTTCTTTCTTATTTAAAAACACTCTCAAATCGCCGGGCGCGACCGCGACTCGGGGACAGAGAGCAACCGCTGGCGCGCCCTTGTAGGATTTTCCCCACGGGCGCGAGTGACGAACCGCATCAGCTCTCGCGCCAATGCAAAAAGAGATGTTTTTATGGGTTTTTTCAAGGAGATGTCTTAAGGGCAATTGAAGCTCATGGGAAGGAGGAATGCAATGATGATGAAGTTTCTAAGGCATGACATTGCTCACATGTCACATAATGGGCCCTCCAATGTGCGTGATCTGGGAATGGTAGGGACCAGTGACAAATTACTCGTGTAACAAGGACCTATTTCAACAATAATGCTTGCTCCAAATTTCCATCCACAACCCTATGCACCTTTCTCTTTCGAATCAAGGAAAATGGGTATCCTACAAAGTTTGTGATCGCACGATCAAGATAACCATAGTGCCCTTCATTTACATAGTTGGTTGTGACACGTTTTCTACAAGATTGTTGTGATCTTCTATTGGCTAGAAGATATAAGGGCATTCAACATGCCATTTATGATGTATATCAAAATACCTATGGATTTCCTAAAGGTAAACAAGGTTTAAATCTTCCAATATTCGCAGAGCCTCTCTTTCCATTTTTTATGAGTGTTGTAATTATGCCAAGAAACATAAAGTTTTCTAAAATTTTGGTGGTGGAGATTCCCATTATGAAGTCTTTATGAGACATTGGGTGTAAATGTTAGGCTTTCATAAAATAAAAAAGTTAACGTAGATGCATATTAACTTCAAAACTATGAAACACACTCTAAGCTGTTTTGATCCATCTCAACACTTTCAATTGATTTGGGGTTTAAGATGGATCTATGCTAGTAATATTTTCGATAACTACAAAGTAATATTATTTTTTATAATGAGATAAGTCACGTATCAATAACCTTCCCATGTATCATCTCCTAAAGAAATGCAAGATTGATCAAAGCATCTACATTTGGATATTCCAATGGTTCGATCATCTTAGTAGATCTTAATTTATAACAGACTTTATTCTTCAATACAGCAAAAATGTAATGAAAAAAGGAGAAATTAGTGGCACAATTGCAATAGGATTTCAAAACACTACAAGAGACTCAAAATTTAACCTTGGAAAAAATTGCAAGAATGATGTTAAATTTCTACAGAAACTTTGTTCCTTAATTGGTCACATAATGATACAATTATAGAGTGGATTAAATCACTGCAGTAATTTCAAAGTACTATGGTTTGGACTCACTTATACAACAAAACTTAATTCCGCTATTTTGTGTCTATTTCTTTGGTGATATTTTCTCGAAGTTATGGAAGTTGTGTCCCCTCATGAATTTGAGCCCCTCACCAAATCTCCCACCACAAATTTGAACCTCTCATTAATCTCTTCTTCTCCTCTCTATAAATTCTTTGAATTTATTAATCGACGCCTCAAGAATCCACCTAAATATCTAAGAAACTTGTACTCGTTGCGTGTAACTCCTTTCTTGGTGTCATTCTCCACATGGAGTCTAATGTTCATGATAAGGGGGGACATATCATACAAAATCCTCGACTTGGTTTCCTTCTTTCTTATTGCTTTATTCGATGGAGGTTTCAAAGCTATTACTTAGTGGTTATCGAGTTTGGTTATGAGAAAGCTCGTGGAGCATGAGTCCTTATCAAGCATAGAGCTAATGAGAAAAGGATGTAAATTTTTTCTTTTGGTGGAATATTTCTTGCCTCTCGAGAATTATCTCCCATTACTTAGTTTTCCTACCAATTCCTTTCCTCAATTCTTGGATTTTTAAAGTCTTTCTCATCTACTTTCGCATAACACAAAACTTATTTTCTTATTAAGGATAGGTTGTCATGCAAGGAAACTAGTGTTTCTCGCTATAGGGTTTTCTCCTAGTCACTAAATTTTTCCATCCAAGTTTTTCCAACTCTTGTATTTTTCTTTGCTAGGGTGCTCATAAACCACATCCAAAGGTGAAGGTAGTAAATATCCAAAGCAAGATTTGGAAGGTGTCTTGTTTGTGGAAGTGTGAATTACCATATTGTACAAATTTAGTAAAGATGAATGTATATTAAGTTCTCATTCTAGGGTCTTAGATGGTTTTCATAAGATGTAAAGCAATTGTGTGAAGAGACAAGAAGTATCGAGTGCCTGCCGTAACACTCTAAAGTGCTAGATCTTCCTCGAGAACAACTTCTGAGCTATTTTCAAAACAATGAAAAGGAATCCACTACTTATTCAACCATATAAATGAAGTAAATAATAATATTTGTTATTCTAGATGAAGTGTGTGTTATGAGGTCCTCTCCTTGTAGTTATTGTGTTGTTAACCACTCTTTTCAGCATTGGGTAATCACACTTTAGGTGTCGTTGAGGATAAAAACCAAGGAAAAAGTAATGATGGACCTAAGATAATTTATCCGGGTTGAGAGATGAAGACCCAAAAAATGGAGAGAGTATGATTTTGAGGGGGAAACCCTCTAGCTATTGGAGGAGATATATGGTCCAAGTAGCACAAGAGTTTCGAGAAGTAGATTATATTTCTTTGTGATGCAAATTTGATAGAATCTCAATGCTCTAGAAATGTTTAAGAGAGGCCTAAAATGAACCTATAGGAAGATGAATAAAATATGACATCGCCTTCATCTCATGGCTTTTTATATTTCTCATGTTATTTTTCCATCGTGGATCCAAAATGGCTAATGCAGATGGTTGCTAGTAGATGTTTCTTTGTTTAAGCTTTCAAAGGCCATCTATTCTTTTCAGTATCATTTCTCAATATACATGGCTCAGTAGGGTTAGATGCGCGTCTCATTGGATGCCTTTGAGTTCTAAGATATCTCAAATGGATGGTAATGCTTGGTTGGGAACGCCCAACATGCATTTTCAGCAGAAATGGATGAACATGCTGGAAAATAAGAGAAGTAGCTCAATATGAAAATGACAAAATGTGATGTAACCCTTTCGATCTACTCAAGCAATATGAGATCTAACAATCACTTATACCTAACGATTAATACATGTGATGAAGGGGAAACCAAACATATATATATATTCATAAGAAGAGGAAAAAAACATGTCCCTAGTCCCTCATCTAACACTTCCTCGCCCTCACACAACTTTGGAGAAGTCTCGATATCCGAAGCTTGAATAGTCCGTTTTAAAATGAACAACACATGTTTACAAATGATTCTTCCTCCTTTCTTCCTTGAGACACATTCCTTTAAATATATTCATGGAGGATGATAGACGTTGGTTTTAGATCTCGAGAAATTAAGGAAATTGAGTTTAATAAGTTCAAAATATCCTAGTGTAAGAGAACCGATTCATTTAGTGTTGATTTCCTCAACCTCATTCAATGTTGGTCTAAGCAATGGGTCCTTAGTGAGATTAAAGGGTGGAAAATAGATTTGTAACAACACCCCCTAATGTGTGAGGTAAGAAGAGGAACCAATGTGTGGAAACACATTCTAATAACATAAGTTATGAGGAATCTCCAAGGAAAGAGCTAAACATCAAGGAACTAGCGAGTACTTGCAATCGATTGTCAACAAATAGGATAGGCGTACCAATGCTTAAAAGAGAAACAAAGCATGGCTACCAACATAATACACTCTGCGGATCCATGTAATAATATGCAAGACCATGGCCATGAAAAAAGTACACAACCCGGTCCATGTCATGAAAAATGATCATAGACATGAGCAAATGCAATATGGATATGTCATAATATACATCAAGAAGACAACTTATACCAATGGGAAGACGTAGTAATCGTAAGATATTGATATACTCCATCAAAACTTAGGAGGGTTAGCATGGAGTGACGTGCCTCAAAAGCCCAAGTTATTTGTTCCAACTTCGATGGTATGATTCTATATAATGTGAATGGATAAAATATTGGCATACATAATGTGAATGGATAAAATATTGGCATACAAAAATGTATAAACGTATCAAGACTTAGTGCTACTATTTCTCTCCAAATGGGGAATTAAACATTTTTTTATCCACACTTAGAAGTTGAGAAAGCTCAACTTGAGATCCTAAATATCGATAAAAACATGAATGGAATCCCCATCAAAATATGCACCAAGTGGCCACCATATTAGAGGGTTAATAATCATTGCAGTAGCCCAGATTTATGTATGATTATAATCCATGTAATGAATGTTTATGAACACTTGGAGGACCATTAGACAAAACAAAACTCCTTATCATGCAAATATATTTAAGCTTTCATTATCTAGGAAACGTTTTCCCTCCCTCAAGCATTTGAAGCCCTAAGAAGGCAAGATGTTGAACCACTTTCTTAGTAGATCTTGCATTTCCACTATCATTTCCTAGCGTTCATTCATAAATATGTTTCTTTGAGAATCACAACGAGCAAGAAATCCGTATCATCCAAACATGCACTAAAAAGAATCTAAGGATAAAAAATTCAATCAAAAAAATCGAAATTCGAATTCAAGCACTTCACCGCCACTCTCGAACCTTTCGCACTTAGCAATCGCATTACAAATTTGAGTAATATAATATAATTTCCAATGACAAATGAAATGGGAAGACATCAAAAAATAAGTTCTTGAAAGTTACTATACAAAGAAGACTTTCTGTGACCTTCACAGAAAAATTAGTCTCCGCTAATTCTCAACCACCCAACATCAATACACGTACGAGGAGAAAATATAATAAGAAGAAACCGAAGTCGAAGAAGAATTTGAACTAAATGACATGTGGGATTTCATCCCAGCCAAATTATGAACAAAACAAAGATTTACCATTTAGTGCAAGAAGAAAGCAATACCACCGATGCAATGCAACTCGATAAAAGAAGAATTCAACTCCTCGCTAAAGAAAACAAGTAAGTAAGAAGTCTCACATCTAAGGCTACATAGACTAACTGATCCTTTAGATGTTACATATACATCAAATTCAATGGTAGTTCTCTAACACCATTGAGTAATAATGTAGTGGAATATATGAAAAATACTAGGGCTAATATCTAAATCCATGAAATTACTAAATTAAAGCGTAGTAGAAAATTTTACTTTAGATATTTGAATGTAGCTCATGCTTCATCCTTACTCCGCTCTCCGGGTAGTAGTTCAAGCTTCTAATCATATGGGTAAACCTCGTTCTCCTTAAACTAAAATAGATGCCACAGTATCTTATTATCGTAGGTGATCAATCCATCTCTCATAATCCTCCATTCCTTTTGACCTATTATATATTTAATAAGAATGTTCATAATTTCTTAATTGATTCGTGTGCCTCTAATATCATGCCGAATGAGTGTGTACTAAATTGAACAAAAATACTCAAAAATTATCTTGCTCATATAGTACAAATTGCGCAATCCTCCTTGGAAGTGTGCGGAAAGTTTCCCTAAAAAAAGCATCCCCCGTAAAATAGGGATTCATTATTAGTTTCTCGAAGGTGGCACACTTCCTATTTTTAGAAATTTCCGCCAAGTGTCACTTTCTCCCTAATTTTAGGCATGCACATCATAAACATATAATTCAGCACCCAAATATATTTAATAGATGCCTCTAGATATCATTTGTACATCGAATCTTGGAGCTCTAGCATTCCCAAGGAGATCGCGGATCCTTCGGCGGATTTTGCATCGCTTTTCCAAGTGAGTTTTTCTTTGGTCGTCTTTTGCTACTTTTTATGTTTCTTTTTGTTTTACCTTCCGTGAGTACCATTTTTCTTGTTTCTCTTCATGGTTTCTAGATTTTTAACTTATATTAGCTTTTCAGGAAGTGTTGGTCTATGGGCTTTTTTCTCCTTTTCATAAGTGTCGCATTAGTTTTCTTGATTTTACACATTGATGATCGTCGTTTCGACGACTCTCCTCGCATGTTTGTTTTTACTTCGCATGTTAAATCTCTACACTTGATTTACATCGATCTATCCATACTTATTTAGGTGTATAATTTAACCTACATCATCACTTAGACTCTCCTAGTTTCCCACACCTTCACCTCCTCGTGTAGATCCGCACTTCACTTGGCCATGTATCGCTTTGCCCAACTCGAGCATCGTGAAAGTTTGAGGCTCAAGCCGAGATATTGGTCTCTCGATACTATGAAATGCGTAGTAAAATTTAGCCTAAATGTGCATTATGTAGTTCCATGGCTCACACCTACCACCTTGGCCACCGAGATTGCAAAGCAACCCGCGCCTCCTCCTTTGATACTACCTGTGGTGAATCGCGCATTGTGCAAGCCTCGTACCACAGCATCATCATTGGATGTTGGACACTATGAAATGCATAGTTACTTCAGCACGCATCCCTCACTTCGATCCAATAAATTGCACACACATCCTCCATTAGTCTATGTGTTTTCGTTACCTCGATCTTCTCTTGAAAGTTGATTCGAAAAGTTAATTTATTCTTTTCCATGAGTGCCTTTTCCTCCTACATGTATTAAATTTATGGAGCATCTCTCTTCGCAGTACTGTTACCATGGAACCTCAAGAGAGATGTTGCAAAGGATGCCACAAAGAGTAGTACCAGGGACGCAATTGAGAGCATGCTAGTATACTTACCATTTTATTCGCACATTCAATTGTTTTTGGAAAAGGAATCATATATTACATGGAAGAAAGTGAACAAATTTTTTTTCATAAAAGAGCTTCAAAGCATATCTAGAGGACTCGAAAGGCATATGTTAATTTTCGTGGTCGGGAATACATAGGGTTTCATGTAGATATATATATATAATTTCACTATTTCTTATGAGAATCCCATTCTCCTCAAAGTTCCAATCGTGGAGGTAAGTCCATCCGAAGAAGTTTCCTAGCTATCCAAAATGGCTCCATCATGCAATTTAGTGGACTCGCGTTCATGCAAGTTTCCACAAGTCCAAATTGATAGCCGATTCGTAGTAGTTTTATCCAACATAGATTTGATATATTATGATGTAATCAAATTTTGGAGGCCTCAGTGTGTAAATCCATATTTTTTAAAAATACACAACCCAATATCACCTCGAGTCGACTACCGACTAGGAAATTTAATCGTCCCGTCAAGTAATGTGACCACTCGTTATAAGGATCTAGCAAGGGCCCCGCAGACAAGAAAACATTGTCTTCATATATATGTCTCGCAGCCCTTGTTCCGCCATTTCGATCATGCAACTTCAAAGCCTCTAAAACCTTGTTCTCTTTTATTAGTCCATAAATTATGGTACTATATGTAATTATTAGTTCATTTCTTCAAGGAGAATGAAATCTTCATCCAATTTCCTCCCTTGCAATATCCATCGACCAATGCAATATAGGTCACTACAGCTAGATTTATTCTTCTCACTAAAGCTTCAATGAAAATCTCTTTAGCCTCATCTAATCTACCTAATTTGCAAAAATTATCTACTAGCAAGGTGTAAGTATAAAAATTCTGGCTTACTAAAACTTTTACTTTTTAATTATACTCAACCACTCCAGGGCCTATTTAATGCACAAAGTTTATGTATTAGAAAGGTAAATTTATAAATTATTTTCAGCTTTTCATCAAGTTAGGATATTGTTTTTCAAGCTTTTCACATTTCTAATTTTATTGCAATGTGGAAAATTATTGTGGCAAAGTGACAGAACAAACTGTGACATGATCATCGTGAAAAGGGACCATCCGAAGAACATGTGAAGTGCCAACCTTTCTCTATCTTCGTGTATTTTAGTTCTTCACATAATTGAAATAATGTTAATTTTTTCAAATATGCAGTATGCCCGCCATGGTGCGCTCGATGATTCCCTCAAAAATTAAGGGTTTTTTTTCATCCCCGTGTCCATTGTTGTTGCTAAAAAAAGTCGCTAAAAGCAACCATGGAACTCTGATCAGGTTGCTAGACATTGTGCCTCAAACACCCGAATTAGGAAAAAGGATAAGACAACTTATGACCCAGCCTAGAAACATCTAAAGGTAATAATAAAAAATCAAAAGGATATTTTTTTGTTCTCGCATGAGATGAATCGTGATAGCTTTGATTTTTAATTTTTACATTAGCTAAACTAACATCTTTTCGTATGTAGCATTTTCTCGACACCTTACTACGCCCGCTGTTGGTGGTATTGACACAAAGGCAAGATATTGCCGAGGAACCATTTAGTACACCTTCTATGCCTTTATGTGGTAGCCAAGAAACACACCCCACTCCAAGAAGACACACAAACCCAACCGTTGAACGTGTTGGCAAAGTGGATGAGGATGGTATGCCCACTATATTATTTCATTTCCTCGGAGCTACACGTATCACCTCCACGGGACCATTCCAGTGCCCATTTTTGGTGAACGATGAAGGTGTTCCTATAAAATCAAGTACAACTCCTAGGTAAGTTTTAATATTTTAACTATTTCATGTATGCTATCTAAAACATATTTTATCATGATTTTTATTTTTAAATTAATGATAATATATTTTTTCTCTCGTGTAGGAAACAATGATTTCTAAAGAGGTTTTCTGAAGAGCAAGGCATTGGTAATTTTTGGCCCAACTATACGTACAAGGTGTAATTCCCATAATTCCAACCGCGAAAAAATAACTTCTAGATTATCTAGAAGGCCTTTTGTGGTGGGCACATTTTATAGAACAAATCTGGCCGTCGGGTAGTCGAAAATATCCGAAATATATCAAGGACACATAGGATGCACTTTCAAATTAACTCTAGATATGAGCATCATTTCCACAAAGCACCTGCGTAGAGGGAGAGGAGAGCACCTCATCGATGAAGGAAAAGAGAAAATGGCCAAGAAAGAAGGAAAATAAGCTAACCGGACTCCAAGTGCAAATTACAAATTTAATTCAATATATTTAATTTACTCTATATCTAAAATAAAAGTGTGATACGTCATATCCGACTTCAAGCTTTTGCTGATAGGTTGTCCGCACACCTCGAAGGCAACCAAAACTAGGATTGAAAAAAATTCCATCACAAGCTAGGCCAGCGTGGCTACTTGGAAATGAGTCGCAATAATTGTAAGTAGCTAAATATCTTATAATTAATTGTATCTCCTTCCAACATTTTTGTAATCTCATCAAATAACATTAAAAATACACAATAACATGTAATGTAGGGTGATGACTTTCGGGAATGGAAACCATAGAGGAAGATAGAGAGATCGTTTTTCGTCCCGGGCCTATCAAGCCGTAGTTGAACGTCATTACAGAAGCTTGGGACAGGTCCCAAGATCCGGCACGCCCGATAAGGTAAAACGTTAACCTTTTCAATATGTCCATAAATTTACTGCCTAAAAAAATTGTTTAACAGAGCAACACTTTCAAACTGCACCCAAATAACCTAGTTGTAGAGCAAAGGTAAGTTGGAGAGTGAACATTGCCGTAAGTACATGGTCCTCACATGGAACCTCGATCATCGTGGTGGGGACCAAGCCGCAATGCTACTATGAGTGAGGGCCATGATGGTAATTAATTTCCACTTATAATTTTTTCTAATTATACCTTGATGGTTGTGTCCTTATAATGTTTTTTGTTTAAATAACAAAGGAATGTTGTACTTTAGTATCCTCACCACCCGCAGAGGAACAAGAGGGTAAAGTGTGCCCAATGGTGACAACCGGTGCACTAGGTAAATAATCTCATTGCAATTCTTTTTTATTAATATTACCGAACTAGTTCAATGGCATTTAAAACCGACAATTAAAATTTAATATTATCTCGTTTTTAGTAGGCAATGCCCCGTCACTACACGAGAGCAGAGACATCGTGAGTACGCAACTAGGCCGGCCTATGCGAAAGACAGACACACAGCAGTAGAGCACAATGATGTTGATGATGTAGTTAGGGAGATTTAGAAGTAGGAATAAGAAAAAAGAAAATTTTGATAATGTAAAATATTGTATTATTATAAGACAAATGTTGCCATAATTGGAACCTCTTTATGTAAAAACTCATTTGTCATACTATTTTCTATGTCAAGCACTTTCAATGTTTTCGTGTACTTTTTGTTTCATTTATTTTTTATTAGTTATTGAATAATCTCACGCTCACAGAAAGTATAGAATATAGATTGGGCATTGAATTGAGAGTGGTGTGGAGGGGTGAGGCCATAAGAGCTTCCACCTTCACGTGGTTGGCCCCGTTTAGTAGAGAATAATTTATTGGAGCAATTTAATCTCTGGATAAAACCTCCTCGACTCCAACTTAGCAACAAAAAAGTCATTGTTGACTTAGTTGCTACCCTTCTCGCATCATGGGAGGCTTGTTCAAGGTTCGTGCGACTCCAATAATTTTTTCTTGTAATGAAGAGGAGCTTATTCAGAGTATGTTTTGAATTTTTCAACATATGTTCCAACATTATCATTATAATGCATCTTATAGTATACTACATCAATTACTCGCAGATTATTGTGTAGATAATTATGGATTTTGAATGACTTGGCAAACAAGCAGCACAAATCCTCTCGCATCATGAGCAATACAACTTGTCAACCAGGGTCATGTCCAGGATCTTTTTTTCTTGTGTGCTTGACCAGGTTCATAGTGTCACATTTTTTAAGTTCCTTTACGCTCATAATTCAATATGAAGCTTGCTCATGATTATTATCCTCGGTTTTTTGTATGTGTTTTTTCCTCTATTTGATTGTAAAGTTTGAACATGCTTTTAAAACATTGAAACTTTTTTTATATATATACTATTTTTATACTTACTAGTTCTAGCTATGGTGATATAACCACCATTTTATCGTATCCATATTATCGCATTCCCTTTGGGTTGTAGTTACGGTACAAAGGAACTCCAACCGCTCCAATTTCACACTCCTCATGGCCAAAAACATAAATTTAATATACGTGGTTCCCCACCCCAATGACCCTTTTTGTAGTAGAATGAGTGTCCCTTGTTCTCGTAATTGTATATCTCGTTATATTAGCCAAGGAGTGGACCTAGATTATTTGCAGCCAATTTCTCCCTACCACCATTTTCTGGAAGTCTATTCTGTTAGGTCATAAAGTCCCTTGGGTTATTTATTTCCAAAATACATGCCAATTATTTGGAGTTGAAATCTTATATCTCATATGGAAAAGAAAGAAAGATTAAATACACGTTTATTTAAAAATGCATTAAATTGCAGCAAATTTACTTGTTATGGTGGTGTTATAATATGTGTCAAGTTTCCAACCTTCATTTGTAGGTCCAGTGTGTTATAAAGTTGGAACTAGATCTAACAAACTAGATTGATTCCTTGAGCTTTTTTCTAGGGGTTACTCCATGTACGTAAAATTATTTCCACCTCAGTGATTCAACTCTTCCCATTGAACCTAGTCTCGCAAGGTTTAAGGGGTTCACCCAACACAAGGTTTATCGTACTAAGTGAACACAATGAGACTCCACAGCATAACCTCCTCTGCCATTCAGATGATGAAAATTTTTCTTCGAAGATCACAATATCAATTTTAGCTAGGTTGGACCTAGTTTTGTGGTCACTTAGACACCATTATCTAATTTCATCTTATACTATCTCCTCATGCTCATCATCCTAGAAGATAAGCCACCGACCAACAGAATGATGGATAGGACACTTATCACCCCCAACTAGGGGGGATGACAAATGAAGTCTAGGGGACAAACTCCAAAAACAAGGATGGCTCTATGATGGATAATTGGCTTGGATTTTTCCTCCTACAAACATCAGCCTATCATCACAAACTATTTATTCTACGCAAGGTATCTAAAGTCGCCCTACCGATTCATTTTAATGCCAAGAATTCACTACATGAAACAAAATAATTGTTATCGAGTTAAGATATAATTTATAATGTTAAAAAGTTGGTATTGGTTATAGGTCCATAGTTTGCTGCATATTTTCTATTTGAATTACATCAATATATATAATAATTACATTTATGTATGTGTGTGTAATCTCTCGTGTGTGTATGTGTGTTTCCTCACACACGTACACAACGTTCGCAGTCAAAGATGAATCTCAAAGGTGTTTTTCAAAATATAAGCGCACATGTCAACTTTTTCACGTAATTCTCCCACATTTTTCCAAAAAAACACACTCGCCACGTGCTCTGTTTTCTCATTTTTCTAAGCAAGGAAATGGGAGCATGTTATGTTATTTATGGCGAAGGTTGTTGTGTCTACCCGTAGGTGCCTTTCTATGGGTCAAGGCATACTACTTCACCTTTCGTCACCGAAAACTCAGCAGATAGGTCACCGAAAATCTCAGCAGAAGATGTCTCGAAAATCTCTCGTTTGTAGACTATTTGAAGATCACAATCTCAATTTGTAGTGAATATTAGTAATATATTCATTGGTATGTGGAACACCCACATGGAAGATAACATGTCATTGTTAGTTGGTTCATGATGTTCGTGGCACCGAAGTAGAATGATGTGGCACACCTATGTGGTAGATGGTGTATCATCATGACATGGCTCATTGGTGATGTGGTGATGACATGGTGGAAAAACATCGCACTAACGTGGACCCGACATGGAGAGTGAAGAGGAAGGTGATGTTAAGCGGATGTCGAGGAATTGATTCCGAGAAAGTTCTGGAATCCAAACATTTGGCCCATCTCCCAATACTAATAGAACCCAAACTTTTTCAATTATATTAACCGTAGCTACAAATCCAAAAAGAGAAACCTAAGAAAGTATGAAATACTAGTAGCTTCCTAATTATGTATCCATCGTGTGATATTGTTATGCATTACATTATTAGAAGAATTTATACAAATTGATAATAAAAGAAAATAGGCTATCCCAGGCTTGGGCATGATGTCAAGGTGTTTCCATGGTGTATTCATGCTTGGGCATGATGTCAAGTATTAATCTAAATTTAACATTAAACATGGTGTATTTTTTAATGGAAATAAATATTTGGTGTGGATACCCTACATTCCTCTTGAATGAGAGGAATTACAACCCAAAAAATTAATCCTCGATCTCTTCTTCTTGATATGATGAAGGACTAAGATTCCCAAGAATTCTTCAAGTGTAGAATGATGTCGTCACAATGTTTGAAGCTATTAGCTTCAAAATTTCCTTCTCCTCAAATCAACAAGTCTCGGAGCCTATTTATTTAGATATTTTAAGCCATCTTAGAGATGTCATACTTCCGTAGGACTTCTTCTTCCATTTGTTAACTTCGAAGTAGATGCAACTCAACCTTTAACCTTTGAATAGGGCGAACGTAGTCACTAGAGACAAGGACTCGAAGGCTTTCAATATGAACATTTGGAATAGGCATATTTGAGATATCTTCCCTCAAACTAGTCCTTCACATTATTCACCGTATAAGCCTTTCACATTATTCAAACAACAATGTTTACCGATGAAATAGGTAACCGCACTGTTACCTACTTTTTTTTAGTAGCATAAAAAGCACCCGATTTTGAAAAGTGGTGATGCAGAATCACCTCTTTTTTTTTTTAGCACATTTTTGACACTCCAATATTTTTATTTATGAAGTATGAATATTTGTTTTAAAATGTTAGTGATTTTCATGCTAATTTTGAAACGTATTGATGCAGCATCAACTTTTTTTTTTTAGAGCGGTGATTTTCATGCTAATTTTGAAACGTATTGATGCAGCATCAACCTTTTTTTTTTAGAGTGGTGATTTTCATGTTGGTAATAAAACACAAAACTTAGATAAATATATATATATATATATATATAAACAGTATAAAAAACCAATAAAAATGTAAAAAAAAACAAAATTAACTCGTAAAAATAAAAAATTTAAACAAAAATAAATAAATAAATAACAAAAATATTCGAAATTATATCAAAAGAAATGACAAATTTGAAAAAAAAAACACATAATTTAAAGAAAAAAAAATATAAAAAAAAAATAAAAAAAATATAAAAAAATATAAAAAAAAAAAACATCAAATTTTTTTTTTTTCTAAGTTATTAAAAAAATCCATATAATTAAAAAAATAAAATTTAAATAGAAAATTTAAAAATAATTTAAATTACAAAATTAAAATTTAGATAAAAAAAAATAAAATACAAAAAAGAAAAAATTAAATTTCAAAATTTAAATTAAAAAAATAATAATAGAAAACCGTAATGACACCTTATTCAATAAAAAAAAACATATTAAAACTAAATTTAAAATTGAAAAAGAAAATAGGGCTGAAAAAAATTTTAAATAAAAAAAACTATCATTAAAAACAAAAAAATGAAAAAAAAAAAAACTTAATGTAGGAAATAAATACAAAAAAATAAATATCCATAAATTTGCTTGTTTTTTTTTAAATTTAAAACAATTTATAAATTTTAAAATGAAAACCAAATAAATTAAAAAAGGATTTAAATAAATAAATAAATTAAATTAAAATTTAATAAATTTAATGAATAAATTTTAAATTTTAAGAAATAAATTAATTCAAAGGATAAATTTAAAAACAAAATTTAAAAATAAAAAAAAATTAAAACAAATTAAATTTAAAAAAAAAATTGGAATTAAAAAAAAAAATTTAAATTTTATGAATTTAATATAAAAAAAAAATGAAGAAATAGGGGAGGTACATAGGCATATTGAAAATTTAAAAAAAAACAAAAAAATAAAGAATTAGAATACAGTGGCACCCACCAATCGTCACACGAAGGTGAGGTCGATTCGGGACCGCCTTCCGCGACGGAGTGTCGATTCTCTAATCACCTCTCGCGCTGGAGGTCGAATACCTTCGCCCGGGAGGGTCGATCCTCGTGAATCGGCTCTCTCCTCGCCTGTGCGAAGAGGCCGTATTTCCTCAGTCCGCCCGCGTGGCAGAAGCTTGCTCCTTCGACACTCTCAGCTTCATCAGAGGCTTCATTTTTGGCCCCCCCTCCCACCGATTCTGGGAATCGCCCTCCCGCAGCGGGAGGCCGATTCTGGGCATCACCCTGAGGCCGATTCCGGGAATCGCCCCCTGCCGCGGGAGGCCGATTCCGGGAATCGGGAGGGCGATTCCCGGAATCGGTGGGAGGGCAATTCCCGGAATTGACCTCTCGCCGCGGGAGGGCGATTCTGGGAATCGCCCTCCCGCGTCCTCAGGCCGATTCTAGGAATCGCCCTGAGGCCGATTTCGGGAATCGCCCTCCTGCGTCACGGGAGGGCGATTCTCGAAATCGGCCTCTCGCCGCGGGAGGGCGATTCCTGGAATCAGCCTCCTGCCGCGGGACGACGATTCTCAGAATATCCCTCCCGCCTAGCGGCTGACCTCCGCCGTCACCTGGGCGAGAGGCCGATTGGCGACGCCACCACAATCAAAAAATTCTTTTTTATTTTTTATTTTTTTTATTTTTAGTATTTTTATTTTTTTAATTTGATTTTTTTTAATTCAAAAAATTTTAAATTATTTTTTTTTAATTTAATTTTTATATTTGAAATTTAATTTGTTTTTTTTTTTTTGTTTTTTTTTTTTTTTGTTTTTGAATTTTTTTTTTCTAAATTTTGTTAATAATTTTTACTAAATTTTGTATTTTTTTTTATTTAATTGAATTTTTTTTTTTAATTTTTCCATTTTTTTTTTAATTAAATTTTATGTTTAGTTTTTTCATTTAATTTTTAAAAATTTAGTAAATTTTGTATTTTTTATTTATTTATTTATTTTAATTTAATATTTTTTTTTTTAATTTTTTATTATTATTTTTTTAATTACATAAAAAAAATTTTATTTTTTTTATTTCAATTAAAATTGTGTATTTAAAATCAATTTTTTTTTTTTTTTTAAGTTAAACTTAATATTTTCAAATTAATTTGTTTGTTAATTAATTTAATTTTTTTAATTTATTTTTTTCAATTTTTCAATTTTAATTGATTTTTAAAGTTTTTTAACTTTTTATTTTAACAATGTTTTTTTTTTCCTTATATTTAAAATTTAATTTTTATTTCAAAATTTATTTGTTTATTCATTTATTTATTAAAATTTAATATTTTTTTTAATTTAATTTGTTATTTTAATATTAACATATTTTTTTTTTAATTTAATAAAATCTAATATATATATTTTTAATTTAAGTTCACATATATATATATATATATATATATATATATATATATATATATATATATATATATATATATATATATATATATATATATATTATTTTTTATAATTTAAATTTAATATATTTTTTAAAATCTATCTGTTTTTTTAATATATATTTCTTTAAATTTAATATTTTTATTGTATTTTTTTTTCTTTTTTATTTTTAATTAATTTTTTATTTTTTTACTTTTAATTTCAATAATGTTTTTTTTTTTTTAAGTTTTAAATTTTTTAAAATTTAATATATTTCTTTAAATTTAATTTTTTATTTTAAAATTTAATTTTTTTTTTTATTTAATAAATATTTTCTTTTTCTTTTTTATATTTAATTTCTATATTTTATTTTTTATAATTTCTTTCTTTTTTTAACTTGTTTTTCTTTTTAATTTAATATTTTTATTTTGTTTTTATTTTTAATTTTTTATTTCTATATATTTTGGAATTTAATCTTTAATTTTTTTAATTTTTCTTAAATTTTAGGTTTTTTTTTAATGTTTGAATTAAAATTTTTATTTTGTTTTTATTTTTATTATTTTATCTCTATATATTTTTAAATTTTAAGCTTTAAAATTTTTTTATTTTAAATTTATTATTTTTCTTAAATTTTTAGGTTTCTTTTTTTTTTTTAATGTTGAATTTTTAAAATAAGGTAACGCTGTTATTTCTATTTTTAAAAATGTCAAAAATATGACACATTTTTTTTTTTTGTTATTCCAGCATCAACTGGTTTTGTTTTGAGGGTGTTTTTTCAATCATTTTTTCAAGAAACAATTTTGTTTTTAGCATAATTTTATAAAATGTTGAAATTTGATCTTAAAAAAAAAGCAAGTGCGTTCTGGAATACACTTTTTTTGTTTTTGGGATGTTTTTTCATGTTTTTTGAGTCTTTTTGGGCTAGAGTTCTCGTTTTGAGGTTAGGTTACCTATTTCATTTGCAAATAATGTTAAACTAGGATTACTATTTTTTTTTCCCTTCTTCTCCGTTCACATGTTCCATTCATCACAAATGACGAGCATTTGGATGAAGAGAGTAGCATGCCAATTTATAGTTCACTAGGTTTTTCCCTTCTTGTCATTTGTTCTTTGTGTACATAATTCTCCCCAATGGTTCCTTAGTGCTCACAATCCCATATGTGTACATCCAACAAAGGAGAAATGGAAGGAAATTTCTTATCAATTTATGGTATAGATGGGTGCCACTTTATTTTTTTTTCTTTAGAACTCGACCATATTCCACTTCTTTAGCTTTCTTACCAATGTATCTATGTTAAATGTGGACAGTGAAAAATCACTATCCCTTATTTGACATGGATTATGAAGGTTTTTGCATGTGGTGACACCGTATTTTTTGTTGATTCTTTCAAGTATATGATTGACACCAACCTTGGATTGATGTCCTTATAGCTTCACAGTCCTTATGGAAAAACCGATAGCTATAAGCATGTCACCGTTTCTTTTCTAGCTTCAACATTTGATTGATGACTATATTGCTTCGTGTCCCTGTTTTCCGTGGAACTTTCAAACTTCATGACAAGTTGATCAAATATATATGAGATTGCGACTACCACATGTACTTAGTCACGATAGGTTTTCAACTTTGTAATAAGAGTACAATACTAGTGTCACAAGGACACATATTTGAAGAAGAGATGTATTTCTCATCATATAGATATAAATATCTATGCTTCGTACTTTTTACAAGTTTAGAATTCTTGACTGGTGGGATCAACTATATGCCCGTAAGAGGACCTTAATTAATTTGGATTGGTGCTTCTTTTTGGAGTTTCCCTTTATTTGGATTGATGCTTCTTTTAGTCATGTTTTATTGTTGGGAAGTTTGTCTTTCTACAATAGAAATAAAATGGGAGTCGTGTTTTAATGACTCGGATAGTTTTCCCTATTACAACAAAAAAGAAATGGGGGTTGTGCTTTAATTATTGTGTAGTGTGTTTTGCTATAGTAGCAAGGAAATGGAGCCACGTTTGATTACCGAGAAGTATATCTTGATACAAAGTAACAAGGAAATGGCCATCGCTAAACTTCACATCTAGTGGCTCAACACTATTAACACCACCAACTTATTTCGCCCATTTACCACCAAACTAGTGGACTTATCCAACTTTGGTGTTTGTGTCACCAACCGAAATTAGTTGTGCATTTTTCCTTTAAAATTTTGCAAAATATAGTTGAGTCATGGAGTCTTTTACACCGTAATGGTAGCATAAGACTAATTGGTATAATTTGGGTGATTTTCATATATAGTTGGTCTATATATGAGATATTTCCATCACTTGAGTGTGTAACCATGCTAAGCACTAGTACAAAGACATTCCATTCTTGATATGGTAAGATTCTTGGACATGTTAATTCCTTTGTGACTTGGCATTTCCATGGTGCTTTTGATGTTTATTTCACAAGGAATTCTTCATGGATGGTAGATCATAATAGGAATGTCAATTATGTGTACACTCGTATATGAGATTATCATTGTCATGTTATTGGTTTTGTTCTATCATAATACCTCTCTTGTATGTAATACAAGATTAATCACCCTATTCAATGGTTTATAATTGGGTATACACTTGATGACCCTTCGCACATGCACCATGTATTAAATGAATGCAAGTATAACAACATATAGAGGCCTCCCTTTGAGGCAAAAAAATAGGACTTTTTTAGAGGTAGTATATGAAATGATAATTGTAGGTTTCATTTCCTCTTTGCAATCCTTCTTCGTTGACTCCCTTGGAGGAATTTCAAGCATAGCCTTCTAGTATTGTAAATGCAACCAATGGGTTTCAAACCTATAAAACACATCTAATAGAACAATGTTGTGGTACTTTTCATTTGGTTGAAAAATAAGTATAAGGACCGGTCTTATTCATGCATGCATAAATCCCTGGATCCTTATGTTATCGTTGAGTAGGGTGCCATCGTAGGTAGATCAAACTTGAGGTGATAAAATAAGTTCTTTGACATATGAAAAAGTATCTAGCACCCATCAAGCGTAACCGAATATCACAACCATAAAGTACTACTCAACCGACATATCATCGATGTCCGATAATTGCTGAGTATCAATTATTACCCTAGAGTAATGCCACATCTGACAATAGAATGATTGCAATTATCCAACATTCTTTAGTCCAATATCCTTTCCATAACCATCTATCGCATTTGAAAAGTCTTCTTTAGCACTATGATCTATATCAATAGAGAAAGGTACATCACATCACTATGATTTAACTTATAGGCTCAACGTAACTGGTAAATAATTACTTTGGCATAAATGATTCTTCTCAAATTACAACTCTCGGCCTCGTGGTGGAATATTAAATCAAACGAGAGATATTTTAGAATGATTTACACTGCTTTTTGTCTTGTTAATGTTTCTTTTGTTAATATTTCTTCTATCCAAAACACTCTTCAACGTATTTGGTGAATGATATTCCTTTATTCGCAAGTTGTGTGGCAAGGTATGCCACCTTCTTTGGCATGCTTGCAAGCTCTCATCTCCCAACAAGCCTAAAGGTATCTTCAAAATGAAGCTTTTCCTACTCCTATTTTTTTTGGTAGACAATTGTCATCGCCGATCTTCTACTATAATCATTTGGTTAATAGTGATAATGCGAGGGCCTTGTAGTTATTCCATGATGCACAAAGGTTATTAATCTATTTTTTCCATGATTATTTTGATTTATTCTACCATGGTCTCTTCATGGGTCGTCGAGGAGATAAAGAAATAAATTTCACATCACCTAGCCGAGAGTTTCTGTTCCACACATTCATAGCAAGCAATATTAAATTATACATATAAAAGTCTCCGCCATATTATCCCTATCTTGAATGTTACACCTAAGGAAAAAATCAATGAATTTTTTGATGTTTTGGAAAGGAGGGGATCCTTGTTGGGATAATATTCTAGTCTAAAATTGGCACCATTAGTATTTCAAGAATAGAGAGTATGTTTTTAATGGATGTCTAGATCGTATCTACTAATTTTTTCCAACCTTTGCTTTTGATCATCCAAATACATTTCTTGAAAATTTGTTATTCGCCTTATTGATGCTCGTGAAGCCGCCCCCAAGAGGCCAATTTTTGAAGAAGGTAATGATCCCATCTCTGTGCGGATCTAGACCTCGAAACTTGATGGAAAGTGTCCATCCTCATAGGATGAAAGCATTGATATGTAAATTCATTAGGTTGCGTCATAGTCTCGATTGCAATAGATATATGGATCTCGCATTGTTGGGCTCCAAATATGTAGGGACAACACTCATTTTAGCACTTTCGAAGAGGTGTATTTTTCTTTCTTGTTCATATCTCAAGAAGGTTAGGATTTAATATTTTTCTTAGCTCCTTATTTTACAAGATTCCAAGCACTCGCCGCACCGTATCTAAATCCTTGGTCTCTAAACTTCAATCAAATGGAGGAATTCTCTCGTCTTGTTATGGCTTTTCATCCAGCTTTTTTGTTTATCTTTTGTGACAAGGCTATTAAAAAGGATATCGATGGTGACTTTGGGAAGTTACTTGAAGTGGAATAACACAAGGGAAGCCAATTTTTTTGTCTTGTATTTGTGTTGAAGTCGAGTTGCGATAAAGGTCTCATGGAAGCTATTCCTTTATAGCCGGAGGATAGGATCTTCCTCCAAGAATTGTGTTACTATCAACTACCTTCCAATAGTAATATTTGCCACAAACATTTGGGAATTTTTTTAGGAATAATTAGAGTAATTTTAGAGCTTAGCATGTAAATTTATGATATCATTGTAAATTTATAGTCAGGCGTAAAAAATTGTGCATTCATCTTTGGGTCAACCTTTATACTAACTCTACTCTATTCAAATGATACTATTACTCATGTGTATTGTTATATTACTTTTGTTCATTGTTTTTTTTCTTTTTGTATACTATATATTTCTTTCAAACTATTTGAGATTATTTGAATCGAAGTCAAGAAGTATGGAGATTGGGATCCTAGTTTATAGATTACACATATTTATAGTATTCTTAGGGATATCATTCATTGATTGGTTAACTTGTGGACCTCAAATCGGCTATTTAAGTCGCCCAATAATTGAGAGTGTTATAACACTATAAATATTCTATTAGGAGTTGCATTATGCATTTGGTGTATCAAAATCGCAATTGGAATCTCATCACTAGTGAATGTATAAATTCGTGCAAAGGATGTGTCTTTGATAATCTTGAATAACTTAGCATTTTATACTATGCTATTTTCTAATATATTATTTAAATATGGAAAACTAAATAAATGATTTTCCCCGAGAGTTGTTATAGATGTTTATGCATAAAACCTTCACAAGGGTCATCACGCTCTCGACTCGTCCGTAGAGAATATGTTTGACTTTGTAGGATGAGAAGTTACTTGTGTTGGGAATTATGATATGCACAACTATATAGAGTCAATTGTGGAAATATTACATTTCTTTCTAATCTAGCACCTTAAAATATATGACATAGTTGTGCACTAAGTTTTTATTTTTTGTAGGCTAATGCCCCAAGAATTAAGATCAACCCGCACTACGAAGTGACCTCCTTGTATAATGTCATTTTG
The DNA here is from genome assembly GCA_034641835.2 of Pinus albicaulis. Taxonomy (NCBI): domain Eukaryota; kingdom Viridiplantae; phylum Streptophyta; class Pinopsida; order Pinales; family Pinaceae; genus Pinus; species Pinus albicaulis. The sequence continues at coordinate 105,640 of JAXQQM020081378.1, read as the reverse complement.
TATTCAAACCGCACCATGTGGTTAATGAAAATGTCCCATGAGAGGTGGAGTGCAAATGTGTCAAGCAGAGTTTTTTAAATGACTCGTCAATAATGTATCATGGCGATGGCTTCGCAATAAAGGTGTATGCTAAGTAATGAACCCCCTAAGATTGAGCTTTTTTGATTATCAAAGATTTCCAAGTGGTGACATTGAAAAATCCTTCGACGTTCTTAAGGGTACAAAAGCCTCGTGATTTCTTTTCGTGTTAATTTTTTCCCTCATTACAAATACTTTAATTGCATTTTAAATTCTCTTTCATATGCATGTCTATTCATTTAAGAATGCAAAGGGAAATTTTAAAAGCTCCTAATAAATTCCAATTCTTTTAGGTTGTTTCATTTCCATCTTGAAACACATACATATGTACATATACAAAGTGTGTGTGTGTGTGTTTAAAGAGGAGAGAGAGAGATTTATATTTAAAAGAACCCACACCTTCTCCCACTCAAGGGTTCTAACCTTGGGTCTTACCAATGATACAAGTGTGATTATTGTAGTAGCTATTATAAGTAACAAATTTCTTTGTTTTTAAAGTTGCAATTCATGGGTTTTCTTATTATTTTGTTTGTTTTTACCTAGTATGGTGCAAAAAATATTTATTGACATTCTTGATCGCACGTTACTACATAAACTCGATTATATATTGATGAAATCTAACTTGTGATCACAATTAAAGGATATTAGGTGTTTTTATTGGTAATTCTAAAGCATGTTGAAAGTTCTTATGATTTATAGATTTGGGGTTGCAAGAAATTTTCTTTCTTTCATCCAATTTGTATAATATGGGATTTGCAATGTAGTATTTTGTAAGCATTTAGCCTTAAATGCGTAGCTCTTGAAATTCCCCTTATGTTCGCATCCGTATTGGGAAAATATGACAAATAAATTGTGTACTTGTCCGTTAAATAAAGAACAAATTCAAGAAATAAAAAAAATTATGTTGATGGATTCTTCTCTGCTTGAGATGTTTTGGATATCTATCAGATCTTGTTAATGATGCAATATTTGATATAATCAATTTTTCATTGTTGGTGGAATCTCATGGCATCCATAGGCGAAAATATCAATCTAATTGTGAGTGCCATGCATGCAAAATTTCAAAAAATAGCCAAAAATATAAAAAATGTCCGTAAGTGATGAGCATTTGGAAGGGGATTCTACATTTTGTTGGAAATATCTAAACTTTCCATGAAATTCCATGTCAATAATGGATAAAAAATTAAAATGTACAAATCAAGCTGTGTATGGAAAATTTGTCTCATCCAAATAAAGGTCTTACCGTCATGCAATATGACAACATTACCGGATATTAACAAAGGATTTTTTGTAATGTATGGAATTCTATAGGGTTGAAAGAAATTGATGGGTTCACCCATGTGTCTATTCTCGCTACTTCATGTTTGAAAGGTTTTTTAGTTTCATTAAACCATTTATTTTGCAACATGCGTTGTGAACTAGCTTACCGTGTCGTACATGGGCTTTTTAAAACCAAATGAATTTTCATTCTTCCCCCGTAGGTAATTTCATTGAAATTGGCCTTCCGTCTTTCATTTTGATCTCTAGATTTACTAGTTATGGGAATATGTTTATTTTCTAATGACATACATTGGATTTTGTGTATGCAGTGCTTTTTCATTGAAAAAATAACATCTTGCATTTTCAAGTTATGTATGGGGTGACAATGAGGTATTCACTTTCAGCTTCTTCGCGATAGTTAGTGAAATTCCAAAGACATTCCTTTGTGTTCCGATTTTAAGATTTATTTGTTAGCATGGAATTTTGAGTACATTTTTTTATATTGCCTCCCCCGGGACAAAATTTCTTTTGTGTAGAATGGGTTTTTTTCGAACTTGTGAATTGTAACCGAGGTAGATCCTAGTTTTGTACCATTACATACTATTTTTTGCACCGCTTTGAGTGACATTTCTTGCATAATGTGCAAGATTATACATCTCAAGCATAAGTGTGGGGAGTGTTATTTTGTGGCATGTGGGGTTCTTTCATTGTGCCTCGGTTATATTACCGGGCTCAACAGTGACTTTAGTCTTGTTGCATTTGAACTACAAGTATTTAGTCCTCTTTTAACAATATTGTTCCCTAAATCGTGATTAGCCGGTCACAATATTTCCAACAAGTTTTTATCTCAAAACAAAAGCACAATGTTTTAGAAGATCGACAAGAAACACTATCATTTTACCCATATAGTTCTTTTTGTAAGACAAAAAAAGGAGCCGGTATGTCATAACTAATAATAATTAATATGTTGGAACCAAAAACAAAGTAAATGTTTTGAGTAGCTATTAAAAGGCATCAAGAAAAGGGTATATAAGTTTGAATGCTCAAATGAAATATTGCCATGGAGAATCCAACCGAATCATGCCTTTACCGGTAGCGCAGATAGCAATCACATAAGGTTGGAAGATTGTCAAGATGGATTTGGTGGAATTCTACCTCGCGTAATGAGGAAGATCCACATTTGGGGATGAATATAAGCCAAGATACAATTCATAACCAGGTTAACATCGTAGAGAACTAACAAGCATTGCAACCGTCGCAGTGGCTTCGGGGATAGTGCTAAACTCGGTATGTGATCTTTAAATTTGGTATTACTTATCTATAGAACTATCGAGTTGTAACATTTAAACTTTTTCATTTGTTGTGGGTGATCTAATTTATTATTTTTGTTAGAGGGTTTACTAGAGTGTATTAACACTTCAACTTAGTTTATAAGTGATAAAAGTCAAGCATCCCAGTTACTATATTAGTTCCATGTGACCAACATAGCATTTAGATATCGTTAGGGCATAGGTGTTAGGGGTTACCATACACGTATTTGGTGGAAATAATTTTTTTAAATATTTTTTTGTTGTCGTTGGTATTTTGACGACTAGGTTTTTTATCATTTTTTTGCCGTTGGTAATCTCGACGTTTTGAGCCGTTGCTATAGCGGGACATTTAGTATTTTTTAACTTACCTCGTCGTCGGTAATCCAACCTTTCTAACCGTTGCTATAGCGACATCTAGGTTTTATTTAAATTTCTTTTCATCCGTAATTCGACGTTTTCTACCCGTCGCTATAGCGACACCTAACTAATTTATTTTCGTTGTTGTTAAGTAGAAATTTACTATTTTATTATTAAAAAATTATAGTCATCACGTATTCCAACATTCTATTGACATTTTAAAATTTTCGTTGGTCTCGTCGACCTTCTAAAACTTTCGTTCTAGTGATGAGTTGAGGCGTCTGACTAGCTGACGAAATCAAGAGCAACATTTTCCGTTGCTAAAAGCGTGGTTTCTCCTCACGTCAATTTTTCGACACTCGATTGGGGTGTCGACTAGCGACGCTTAGAAATGGTGGTAGTGGTGACGAGTCATTCAACGTTGGAAGTGCGACATAAATAACAAACGTTCTGAACTATCATCGCTATACCGACGTTTCGGTCAAGTGTCGATAGTATGACGTGAAGAGAAACCAAATTTTTCCCCAAAGAAAAAAGTCACCCTTTGGGCCACCCATATGTCGCAAGGGCGACATTTTCGTCGTCGGAATTTGGGACAAATGTGCTAGTGATGGGTTGGAAGTGTTAAATTTGAAATTTGTTCCAAATACATCCGTAGTGTTAGTAGATTTGTACCGCAGGCATGTGACAATCTAGAAACATTATTTGGCGTGCATGGATAGTTTGGAGAAGAATTTAGTAGATTAGGTAAATTTGGTGATGTGCCAAAATTAGAAAACCTATACTAAAGCTTGATAAAATTCAAGAATAGAAAATTAAGTAGTGTAAACTAAGATTTTCTTCCAATGAAAGGTAAGAAATGTTTGGAGGCTTGAAGTGCACATTCAATACATGTTTGAAGTAGGAAAAAGGAAAAATAAAGATTCATACAAGCATAAAAGTACAAGATAACTCAAAGTTCGAAGACTAAAAATAATAGTCCAAATTATTTAAAAGTATAATTGAATTTGTATGATTATAGGTATTATGATTATGTGTGTTGGATTGATGTTTATGGTGTGCTCGTTAATTTATTAGTGATCAAATATTGTCTAAGGTGATTGTGGTGAGTGATTAAATAAGAAAATTATTTTTTTACGTAAGGAAGTGGCATTCATGATTTGAGTTTGAAAATGGAATGAGGGATAAATCATTGAATTCGAGAAAGTTTTAACTTGCAGATCATGGGCTGTAGCTCCTTCTAGTAGTTGTTGGTAAATTTAGGGCCGGAGCTCCTTACAGTGAGTAGCCGATAAACTCGTGGCTGTATCTCCTTTCGCTGTTGCTAATAAATCAAGGAGTAGTAGCTCTTGTGGTTGTACTCTAGAGAACTTTGAAACAACAACTAGAAGCTTTCCTCTGTGAAGTAAATTGGCCGGGAAAAAGTTTGAAGAACATATGCGTTTATTTGTGTCTCTAATGATTTATTCTTGTGATGATGATATGAATTAATTGTTGGAGTATTTATTGGTGTCTTAATATCTTTTCTGCAAGTGAAAGAAAGTGTTAACATTCGAACAATATTGATTCATATCCCCTCTTAGTATTATCTTGGTTTCTAACATCGCCCTTTCCCTTCCCTACCCCCGACATACATAAGGGACTTGGAACCTTGTGACTTCTAGAATCATCGGGTAGCGCAATGTCGTGCATAATAATGTCAAAGCACTTACCGATGGAGTGACCACACACAAAATTAATCTTTTTTTAATTTTAAATGATTTTCTAGGGCCTCAACATACCAAAAATAAAAATCCCTCCACCACCATAATTATGTCACATCAAATCTCACTCAACCAATGAAAAATAAAAAATAATATTTCTAGAAGTTAGAAAATAATTTTTGAATTTAAGGAAAATTAGGAATGTTCAATATTTTTTCGAAACTTTGGTTAAAATTGTAAAACCTAGATAAAATAATTGAAAATCAAGTGACGGTAACAAGTGCTATAGTCCTTGGAAAGATAAAGACTAATAACATATTAAATAAATACTAATAACATATAAAATAGTAAAAAAAAGATATCCAAAATTGAAACATCATAAATACCCTTATGTGAGAACATATCTTTTCTTCCCAAACTTTGATATAATTTGAATAGAACTTTGTGATATTAAAATAAGCACCATTTTGTATCTGATCTCATCCAAGAAAAAAATTATTAAGAATGTTTCAAGTCGCAATATTTTCATGTAGGCAATAAGGGAAAAATGTATCATTTGGAAGATCCATAAACGGTACACATCACATTTTCCCGAATCTAGATATGTTCTAGAGAGAGACATGATAGTATAAAGATGTGTTAAATGACAAAATGATACGAGTACTTGGTATTTGGATATCAACAACGGATTGGACATATAAAATGTTTCAAATATTGGATATAATCAAATTGTGACATTGAAAAGAAAAAGGTATCCAAATTTCATTGTAATAAGAAAATACTAATTCTTTTGATTCCTCATTAATGCATTTAACAGTTGAATTTTGATTATTGAAATTTTATAAAGCTTTTTATTTTAAAGAAAAATGAAAAATGAAAAATAAAATATATGAAAATAAGTTAAGCTATAATTTTAAAAATTGAAAAACATTGTGTAAAAAAGCAAAAAAAATTAGAAAACATGGTGTGTAAGTTATAAAATTTTATGAATTTTTTGAAAAAAAATTTTTTATTAAAACTATTACCACCACTAATTATATTACTTATTAATTGAAAAACATTGTGTATAAAATAAATTTAAAAAAAAATAGAAAACATGGTGTATAAGTTATAATATTTTATGAATTTTTTGGAAGAGAAAGAGAATTATTAAAACTATTACCACCACTAATTATATTAATTATTAATATTGAATTATGTGCGACCACCCAATAATAAGAAGTTAATTTATACAATATATAATAAGATTTTAATAATATTAAATATTCCATTTGATAATATATAATAAAATTTCTTTAGTGATATTAAATATATAAATGACAATTTTATATATTTAAAAAAGGTCATTCGGCTAATAACACAACCGCACATTATTTAATCAATTAAATCCCTGTTGATAATGTTGGATTTAATTTCTCCGAGAAGCAACCAACAATCCAAGGTCTTAAATTTAACTAATTATGATCCCAATAATTAAAATGCGACCCACTTTTTTCGATATTGACTGATTGTGATGTCCTAAAAGATTCGTCTTTCGCATTCGTCTTTAATGATAGTACTAGCAATGCGACCCACTAATTTTATCAGTGTTGCAAAGAACGTGAGAAATAACATAGATTAAAAAAGGTAGATAGAATTAATTTTTTTTAGGTGATTAAGTGGTTTATTTTTGGTAATTTATGACATTATTATAGGATTTTACATGGTAGGATGTCATCACCATGATGACAATAGGACATTAACAAGACTTGATATAGGAACACCGATGTCTCATAACAAGTGGTATGGAAGAATTCACGAGAGCGCTAATAAATTACTCATGATTTAGTTTATCAAGATTTAAAATAAACTAATTAAGGATTAGTATTGGTAAAATAGTCAAGGAATTTATATAAAAGGAGCTAGGATACTAAGAATAGGAACTAGAGGCCCAAAATTAAACTCATACAAACAAAGGAGCATCAAGTTAATACCTCAAGCTTAAACATTTTACTTGATGCTACAGTATAGAATTGAGAAGGATAAATGACATAAGGGCAAACTTAAAGTTTTGTAAAGGAAGATACAATTTTGAAAAAATAATTGTTACATAAGGGACATGTAATACCTTATGTGTGGAAGAGACATTGGGCTCCAAAATTTCATCTCTTTTATCCCCAACAATCTCCAATTTTTTTCTTACAAATTCCAATTTTGATATGCTTTTACCACATAATCATCTCTTATTTTTTTTAAATAACCCATTATCTCAAAAATCATATGTTAGAGTGAATTATAACGTAAATTTTTAGTTTTATATATTATTTATCTTTATATATTAGCAATTTTCATTAGAATATGTTCTCTAATAGGTAGCTACAAGTATCTTTTATTTGGTAGGGACTATAAATTTGTAGCTTAAATAGAAGCAGGGGAAGTGAGGACCATTTCTTGCATTAATCAAGATTGTGAGTAACTTTTTTTATAATATTAATTTTATAATTATTAAAAAAAATTGTCCGGTATTATAGTGTAAGAAGCTAGGTTTAATCTTATGTCTCTCCTAAAATTACTCCAACAAATCACCATAGTACAAAAAAATAATAAAATTTTCTAAATAAACATAATCACCTTAAAATAATAAATAATTCAGTGTCATGGAAATAATATTTTAAACCATACTCATTTTTAGACTCTTAAACTTTTAAAAGGTTTTCTAAGACTTTCCAGCCTTGTCAATTTAGCTTTGTTTGAAACTTTGTGGATGGATTAGAACATATCCCAAGAATCATTTGATTTCATCCTACTAGAAAATTGGGATGCAAATTGTATAATAAATATGACTCGCATTACCCATTTTATCATTATATCTTTTATATTATTAATATATAATTCAAGCATTAACATGTAAGTTTAACTAACTTATTTTCTAGGTATGGTTCTCAAACTTTCGTGGTTGTCGTTAATTGCGTAATCCGGATTATCCACAAGATCATAAAATATTGGTCGACGTTTCGAACCTCAATGGGGATCCATCTTCAAGACGAGAATGAAGAATGAAAGAAGGTTACAAAAGGTCAAGGTATAAATAGTGAAGAATTATGATGTTTGAGAGGAGCCAACAAAAGATTATTAATCTATTTAAAATAAATTATATTTAATCTCTTTTTTATAAAATTTTAATTTAAATAATTAATATTTTATTTTATTTTTTAAATTTTATTTTATTATAAACCTAAGTGCTTTAAATTAATTTTAATAAATTAAAAATATAACACCCCTAATTTTTATTTTTATAATTAAATTCTTTAATTTTATTAATTTTTATATGAATTTCATAATTTGTTAAAAAAATTATAATTTGTTTAAAAAAGTTAAATTAATGTCTATATAAATAAACCTTGATTTTTTTTATTTATTACCTAAATTTTTACCTAAAATATTATCATCAAATTATTAATCTAAGTGTAATTTATTAAATAGGAAGAATACCTATCTTTAGTAATTCTAAATAATAATATATCCCCGTTGGGATTCGAAACGTCGACCAATGTTTTATGATACCGTGATAATCCAGTACTTCCGCAATTATTTTCTAATGTTTCATAGATATATTCTAGGTCTCCCTTCAAATGCTTTAATATTCAAACTTGTTTGATATAAACCGCAAAATCGCTTAAAATAATTGTCATTCTTTGTTCTTTCCCTAAAATTTTGCAGCTGAAGAACTACGGTGCTATAGTAGTCCTCGCTCGAGACTAAAATCCTTATATAAGTGTGTCGTTAAAAAATTTTATAATACATTTTATTTTTGTCAAATATATTGATATCTAACTCGGACACTAACTAGAATAACTCCAAAATAATTCTAAAATCTTTTCATGCCTTAAAATTCTTCCATGTTTTATTTTATTTTATGCTTTATGCATTATCGTCATGTTTATTGAACCAAATTCGAACAAATTCTGAGAAATAATTTAAATAAACACTTGCATTAGTTTATTCATACAACATTTTTTCTATACAACATGACTTACTAAATGCATCTGCTAGCATTGGTGTTGGGTCAACTTCAATTAGGTGAACCAGTGAAACTAGTGAAACTTTGAAACTGGATTAAATGCGACCGAAATGTACTAAAATTATTTTCGACCTGTCGAGCATTTTGAAGTTCTTGCCTTAAGGAGCATGCTTTTTGACAAGCCTCCGAAACAACAATCTGGGTTTTCCATCCTTAACAAGAAAGTTGGTAACAACATTTGGTACTACCTATCTCACTAATCATGCCGGGTCCTATAGAATTTGGTCCCGTAGGTGGGTCTCCATCCCCGTACTCTTCCTCGCTAAAATACTCATCATGATCTTGGATCATGAAACCAAGAATCTCTACCACAGAGAATCAAACTATGGATAAATACCGAAGCCAACAAATGCAGTAGTCTGTGCAAAGGCAAAGCCGAATACCGTCGGTAGTGTCATTTGTGAGGTGATACTTATTTATTTTGTCCTCTTTATTTACCACCCGACATGAATCCTAGAACATGTGGGCCCCTTCGTGCATGTAAGACAAGTGTTTTTCACTACCTAGATGCACTTATAATAGGGTAGTCATGCACGTTCCATTTGTCCTCATATTTTCATATGCCCTTTGAATTGCTACGACTCAAAATATTTCTCTCGGGCTCCCTACGACCCCCGCCGGAGAATGATGGGCAAGATTTGTAATATTCATCTCTTTGGCGGCAAGCAACTCCGGACGATCCGCGTGCTCGTGGGGCAAAAAGAGCTTGGGATGTTGGTGAAGTCTATTCTTGAACATGAGTAATAGGGGAAGGCCGGGGAACAGTGGATAATTTTAAGAACCCCCCCCTAAATTTATATATATAATAAATGGGCGAATCCCCATGATACATAGGAAAATGGAAGGCGATTTTTATTAATAATATAATATGTGTATATAATTTTTTGGCGAATTTCTCATGAGATTATATTATCTTGTAAAATCATGGCGAATCACCAAGACAAATGGCGAATCACTACTACAAAATGGTGAATCGTTGTCTAGTGGAGTTCGTGGTGTCGTTCCAATGAAGATATGGTAGTTGAACCAAGAGGAGAAGGAAGAGAACCACCGAGACCAAGCATGGCACATGGTGACTCATGAGGGAAGTAGTTCTCATGCAGCTTTGGAAAACACGTTCTTCTAGTTCTGCTAAGCGTAGTGTTGTTGCTCATGCTACTACTAGCACCGATATTGAGGTTGGAGAGGATTTTGAGGAGAAATGAACAACAACGGGAAGAAAAGAAAACATGTTATTAAAAAAGTGTCGATAAATATTGGATCCGATCTAGGTGCCATGGTACCATAACAATATCGCAAAATACTTCGATGCTCAACTATGGAAACATAATTTACATCACAACACCATCACGACTTCTTACACGACCATATTTATGGAAATGATTTGATGCCGGGAATCTCTTAAAGGAAGACCTAGCATGGTAACTATAATAAGGTGAACTCGATTCTCACTTCTTCAAAATATTATTCCTTCTTGTGCCTTCAAAAACCGGATATTGAAAGGAATATGTGCCGCTATGCACCACCCCCGCTCGAATCAGTAAAATTATAACCATCAACATGAAGAGAACCATTAGAAAAATTCGATTCTGGAATTACCCATGTCATGCCCATGCCATGCCATGAATCTATTTGTAGCAGTAATCCCACAAGTAGTAGCATCAGCACCCCGTATTTACCTCGATAGCTCCATTGATTAGAGAGGAGGTCCACCTAGAACTTGCCAATGATCTCCTCAGTATTGTTGTACAAATGATGTCTTGTTTTAAATTTGTACAAGGAGAAATACATTTTCAATATATGCATCTTTTCAAATCAGGTAGTTATAACTTATAAGTCCAAATAAAATATAACCCAAAGAACCATATTGTTCTATAGGCATGACAAATCTGGCCAAATATCAATTACCGGCAAGTTGTTCGTGGATATGATGAAGTCAATTATGACTCGAAACAAGCTTTTACTTCCCGGGATGAACCTTGACCTAATCTTACTTTCAATCATGAAATGTGTTGGGTAATGGACAAGATAAAGGGATGAATTGGCTCGGATTATAAAAAATCTAAGCATTGAACTCGTGTATTAAACTCAATCCCTGGGCCCAGCTGCCATACACAATTCACAACAATGCTAATGAACACCCGCACAACAAGGAAACCTATTTTGGTGAAGTTGTGCGTGAATTAAGTAATCAAGTGGGTTGTAAATTTATTTTTTTGATTGCCTCAAAGAGAACATAACCGGTGGTAAGAGAACATAAATAATTATTAGATAGATGGCCAAAAATAAAGTGCATAAGGGTTAAAGTTAAGTGTTTTCTCTTAGAAGTCTCGTGTAGACTTTAACAAGAATACACCAATTGAATCCAATTTGAGTATCCGACTTGCATTAAAGATGAAGCATGTAATAAAACATGCCATATAGACACAATCTTCAGTGACAAAATAAAAATTACTCAACGTTATTCTACTTCATACAATTCTTGGAGGTATCTTCACACTCTAGTAGGCTGTTTGTATATCCTCCTTTGATAACTACTACTTTTTGGGGTTACAATTCCTCATTTGCAGATGCCTAATTAAAGGTTAAAATACACTACAATTCTCAATACAATAACCAGACAACAAAGCCTCATGACTACCTTTAAAATGATAGAAGAGATTCAATGGGTTATCATATAATCATTCATCCATGATGTACCGCATTGTTCTACATCTATTCCTTTGTCATCATCTCTTTGATAGAACAATCTCAAAAACAAAGCTACCTCGCATATAATGTTTCACATTTTAGGCCGCAAAAAATTCCCCTATTATATACACTAAAGGGAATGTTAAACTCAACTTGATTCTTGTTTTGAAGGCTATGCTACGCAATAACAAACTCATATGCGTGCTCGCTATCGAGAGAGTGATATTCTAGTTGTGATATGACTTGTCACCAAATCTCGTCGGTGGATCTCCCCCGATGTCTTTGCCGAATACCCAACAGGTTTATTATTTGTCCGCAACTTTGTTCTCTGGTGATTTCGGGGGATAAAACTCGCTTCTTTGCAAGGGATTGGTGAAATGTTTCCACAGAGGATAGATGTATCTCCTATTTGGGAAACAAACCGATAAATCCAATATAAGATAGAGATCTAGTACTTCTTTGTGAATCAAATTCTCCCTCAGCTCGCAGAAGGTAAAGAGAATCACCGAACAATGCTTTTAATATCGGCTATAAATTAAGGTAAAAGGTCACAAGTCTATGCCACATTTATTGTCATTAAATGGACATGTGCTAGTGCATATAGAAGGGGAAGCATATCTAAAAGCACCGGGATTCCTCTTGAGATGGGGAGACAAAGTGGTAGTTGCTTCCCTTTTCTAATTCGTTCATCCGTGCCGCAGAAAGCCGCATTTCCACAACTTCCCCGGTGCCGGTAAACTCTCACTGGGAAATATATCCATATGTTCCAGCAACCCCCGACATTACATTCATCCGACCCAAATTTTCTCTACAATTCTAGCTAAACCAAAATCAACAATATGGGCCTCCAATCTCAATCCAACAATATATTATATGATTTAACATCCCTATGTATTATTGGAGGGGAACAGACTATGATGCAGTAGGACATTCCCTTAGTAGCACCAAAAGCAATCTTATAACGAGTAGGCCAATCCAACGTTTCCCCTTGAGAAACATGAAGTCGTCTCATACAGCTCCCATTCGCATCGTAGCAAATCTTGATAATGTTGACAATGGTTCATAGTGAAATGGTTGATACTTATATTTTTGACATATTGGGGTAGCTGGATGCATGTTCTCTTCCTCTCTCATTGTGGTTGGCAAGATGTGAACATATCAAAGAAAAGAGAAATGGGTGTATGAATTGAATGTTTTTGTTTACATATTTATTTATTTATTTATTTTTAATTTTAATTGTCCCTTTCATTATACTTATAGGACCAATATTCTCATATCATTATATTTGTATCCTCCAAGGATTTGAATTTAAAGTCTCTTTATTTACATAACACGACAATTGAGTTGCACATCGTGGACGCTTTCCTTAGAATATTATACCTTCTTTCAATTTCAATGAATTTGTGAGTAAACCTCTAAGATTTCTCTCTCAACTATTTAAATAAACCAGCATTCCATGGTAAAAGAGTGTCCTTCCCAACAAAATAATTTTAATTTAGTCTCGTATTTCATGATCAATGTCATGGCAACATGGAACTTACAATGTGTCTTACAATAGTGGCACATTCATTTTATATAACCTCTAGGAAAAGAAAGTAGAAAATGATTCACATCAATCAACTAAACAAAACCCATAAAATTTTCTTTTTCAATCTAAAAATAACAATATTGTGTGGTTTTCCACCAAGGAATATGATGTTTACCACCACGGAAAAGGACCCTAAACCAATTGGGAAGAAGAGATCAAAAATTTCTGATAGGCAATATTTTTTATCACAGGGGACTTTATAGCATTATTTGAAGGAAAGATAATCCCAAAAGGAGAAACTAACACTAAATAATTTCATTTGTAAATATTTCATAAGGAATTTTCAAATGGTTTTAGGTATACATAATATGGTATAAATTGTTTGTAGGGTCTACAAGGTCAAAATGTCATTAATAATTGTTTAGAGATTTGATACATAATTTTTCCCGATTTGAAATGTCTTATGTGGAATTATTTCCACCATTCTAATGATGGCATTTAAAGCTAATATAATGATCAACCTTATAACATTAAAATAAAAAATATCACTCGCATTCTCAAGCTTGTTTGAAAAGTTGTCGGGTGTGCAAAGAATATTTGCATTAGTAATGATGAAATTTTAACATCCCCCAACTGTCTTGAGGACTTCGGTTTATTTTATGCTTATAATATGTGGGAAATTTATCTAGAAAAAATGAGGACATTTTAGAAGCTACACATAGAAAGGGATATTTTAACACCCAAGGTGTATCTTCTAGTGTAGCTTATTTGATAAAGAGAGGAATGGTGAAGAGATGTGTTGTGTTACATTTCTAAAAAGAGTGATTGTAGCAAAGAATAATATCTAGACTAAAGAAACATCTTGATTACATTTCATTTGTCATTAATCACTACTTATCCGTATCAAAGTCTACGTCATCATGGGAATAAGTAGCACGTAGATTTATTTTTCAAGGTAAATCCAAAGGCAAAGTTGGCATGCCTTAGTAAATCGAACTATATATGCAGCAAGAGCAAAATCTTGACAATGTTGGCATGCCTAACATTCCCTAGAGTCTCCACCTCTCGCTTGAAATCCCTTTGTCTTGGGCAAACATCAGCAGCTTTCCCCGTTGTTCCGCAGCTATTTCACAACAGAACAATATTATCATTTCCTAGGTTGCCTTGTACACTTTTCCCCGCACCTCCACTTCCAATAACATTATCTTCTCGTCAATCTCTTCGTAATGTCCGACTCCATCAAATTCTACCCTATGAAAGGTTGTGAGATTCCATGACTCCGTACTTGATTTAACCCGAACAAAAATTCTTGTATGTCTTATACAAGAAACCTATACCAATCAAGCAAAGTACTACTATTACAAAGCAATAACCTGAAATTAATACCCTATATAGATGGCTTTCATATCTTCCTTTCTGCCGGAAACATGAAGGTAGGATTAATGGCTCGCCTCCACAAAGGCCCGGATTGTCAAGAAAACTTTAATCATAGGCCGATTATTGTAACCAAAAAGAACAAAGCCGTACAAAAGGTTGTCAAACACATTCGTAAAACTCAACTTGAGATTGTCTAACTCCGTGAGGTATTTTCCCCGAAAGCAAATTGTTTGAGAGGTCAAGGCTATTAAGAATGTAGCAAAGAACCCAAGCGATGCAGGAATTGATCTAGTGATGCGGTTGTTGGCAAGGTTAAGTTGAGAAAGACCTTTTCCATGATATTATTGTCTCTGAAGCTCCCCATACAACATATTGTGATCAAGAGAAAGCCTTCGATAGTGAGGATAAACTAGTGAGTTCCACTAGAATAGTCCCCGATATATTGTTGTGACCGGTCGAAAGCCGCCGAGATTCCAGCGCTTGTTCAATGCCGCAGGAATAGTTCCACCGAATTGATTGTTTGATATCTCCAACGCCTACGTCATCGTCGGCGTAGTGATTTGAGCAGAATTTGGCCGTTGATTTGAACATCAACAACTTGTCATGCAATTGATATCCCATTTCCTAAAAGCACCATAGGAGCCGCTTATCAACATGTTTGCCAAAGACTTGAATGCCCCATCTTAAATAATTTTGGAGATTAATATATTTGCTTAGAAATACTCCGACACAACTTTCTCCATGGCCAACACCCACAAACTTCCCTCTCCGATAGTGTCTTGGCTAATGCGTACCATAACTATGAACGTAAAATATTGCATAATTAGAACAAAGAATACCACATATCACTTCAAGGCTCTGTAATATCGCTTTGAACTCCACAATCTTTGAGAAACACCCAAATTTTATACATATACCCCTTTAAAAAAAATGATCAATACCCCACCATGCATAATTATTTATTCCAACCTATCAAAGGCCACTTTTTTCTTCTTCAATGCCTATTGTCACGAAAAAGTTTTATTAACTTTATGATTATCCCTCTCCAAGAGCATTGATCTCAAGGCTCACAGATTGGACTTTTAGAAGATGGACATAGTCTGATACCTATTAGATAAGGTTCATCCTGCTTTGCCAGAGAGAAACACATGGAGCTTTGTTTACCTGTTTTCTTATCCTCGCTTCTCATTCCAATTTAGGCATACACTATTTGTTTCCAACTCTATCATATGCCACTTTCTCTCCTTTGATGCCTCTTGTCATGAGAAAGTATTATTAAATTTATCCCTCTCCAAAAGCACCGATCTTAGGGTTAGCAAGATTGGAATTTTAGAAGATGGGGATAGTTGATAACTATTGGATAAAATATGAAAGCGCGGTGCAACAAATGTATCAACCTACATTGTATTATGAAATAACTCTTCAACCACCATCCAAATTCCAATATGAATGAAACAAGGTGCCCCCTTATGGATTAATTGCCCATGTTTACCCATGACTCCATATGAGTCTTTTGTTGAGGGACATGATACTTTAATATTTCTATATTGTCAGCCTCCTAATATTACTTCTATTTGGAGGTCAAAGGTGGCTTTTCATTAGATTTTAGAGGTGACCATGCTCATTCCTAGAGCGTTTTTATGGCAAGACTCAAGTCTAGCCATGTCGCATTGACTAAGAATATAGATAATCTCATATGGTCAAAGAACCACTTTGGGGTTTATATCCCAGAAGCTAGATATGTTGCTATTAGTTTATAAGGGGAGAAGAGGAATCATGTTTGGTGGAGGAGGAGAGTTTGGATATTTAAATATCCCTCAAAGGCTAAAATTTTGTGGTTTTCACTAAAAAAAATACTTGACTTGGTATAATCGTTTGAGAAGGAATAGAGAAAGAACCGATAGGTGCAGCTATATGTGGTATGTGAAAATACCAATAAACATCTTGTCATGGACTCGTAACTACATTATGCAAGTTTAGAGGGAGATTAAACATTTGACTAGGTTGAAAAAAGTCTCGAATTGGTGCCATAGTTGAAAATGGTGTAAGAGGTTGGTACCATAACTCTTCGTTGAAGGATTACAAAGAACTTCCTCGAATCCTAGGTTGGGTATTTAGCAAGCTAGGAATGTAAACTTATTTAAAGATAGGCAAATTCTTCCTATTCAATGTGCTTTTCCTATTTGATGTGGTTTCAATTATTTAAAAGATTTTTCCTCGATGACAATACCTAAGCCTCCTAGGCGTATTGTTCTAGAAGTGGGTAAGGATGGTGCATGGGCATACTTTGATGATGACCCCTATTTCTATGGATTAGGGAGAAGTTCTTTATATAGTGAATCTCATAGCATTTAATTTAGAGTTGGATTGGGGCATCAAACCAATTATCATGTTCAGCTAATGGATCTAAAACTTATCAAAAATAAAAATAGGGCGTGGACTGGTTGTGGTCCACACAAGATGCTACACTCAAGCTTCCTATCGTTATTACATCGCATGGTGATGAATCCTTTGAAAACAACTTCACTGCACCATTAGGAGTAAAATATTTACTATACAAATATCAATATAACAATGAATGAGACTGTAGTAGAAAGAAAAAATAAATTAAAATAAAAGAGATAACAGATTGTTGCATGTTACTTACCGCAAAGCAAAGGATAAGATACATAATGTAACAGACATACAAGATATTGAGACTCAAGTAGCCAATTCATCCATTAAGATTACACCCTAAATGTGTGTGCGGGATGGTAAACTCGCCCATTGTAAGTTACAACAAGCTCTAGAAAATGGAGTGACCTTAAATAATGTGGTAAGGTGCCAACTAGGGGAGCACTCCTTTTCCGATATAGTGATTCATCACTCATCATAAATTCAAACCAATTACAAGCTCAAAATAGTAAAGGTGCTTAAGGCTCTTTCTCCAATGACTCAACTATCTCTCCATACTCTCACACATATCACTATTAGTAAGTTAACATACCCTCGATAGATTAGGGTGAGCTAGCGCATACTCTCCAAGGACGTATCCAATTCACCCCTTAAGAATCCACCCTAAATTCTTCCCATTCAATGTGCTTTTCCTATTTTATTTGGTATCAATTTCGGTAAAAAGAGTTGTCCCCAGCATCATAGTACCTAAGCCTCCTAGCGCAGATTGTCGAAGAAGTGGGTAAGGATGGTGCATGGGCATATTTTGATGATGACCCTTAGTTCTATGGATTAGGAGAAGTGTTTTATATAGGGAATTAACTTTAGAGTTAGCTTGGGGCATCAAACCAATTATCATGTTCAGCCTAATGGATCTAAAAACTTATAAAAAAATAAAAATAGGGCGTGGACTGGGCCGTGGTCCACACAAAGGATGCTACAGTTTCCACTTCCATTTTCTATTACATCGTATGGTGATGAATCCTTTGAAAAAAACTTCACCGCACCAATAGGAGTAAATTCCTTACTATACAAATATCAATACACAATAAATGAGAGCAGAGAAGTAGAAAGACAAATAAATTACACTCAAAGAGATTACAGATTGCCGCAGTGTTACGTATCAGTAAAGAAAGGATAAAAATGCATAATGTAACGACACATACAAGATATTGAGACCGTAAATAGCCAAGGAAGTAGCCAATTCATCCCTTAAGAATACACCCTAAAAGTGTGTGGCAGATGGTAAACTTGTCCATTGTAAGTTACAACAAGCTCTAGCAAATGGAGTGACCATAATTAATGTGGTAAGGTGCCAACTAGGGAGAACTCTTCGATCTAGGTGATTCATCACTCATCATAAATGAAAACCAATTTTGAAATACAAGCTCTAAATAGCAAAAGGCAAACCTAAGGCTCTTTCTCCAATTACTCAACTATCTCTCCATACTCACACATATCACTATTAGTGAGTTAACATATCACTATTAGAAAATTAAGTCCTGAATAAGAAAATAGACTTAAATTGAACTACCAAAAAAACATGTATATGTATAAAATTTGGGTGTTTCTCAAAGACTTAGCACAAATCCCATTTTAGCCCGTCTTCGTTGTGCACCAAAGATTTAGACAAAGGTTACATATGTAGACTTTCTCGCATTTTTGATGCATTTATAACTTGGGCAACTTCAAGGACAAAATGAATTGGATATGGATTGTTGCATATAGAGAAGATGTAGCACTATGTTCTCTTTGCATGTTCATGATCCATCCTTTTTGCTGACTCCAATATTTCCAATCCAAAATTGATCTCAAAGGTCCCAAAAAATATTAATAGGGAAAATCGAATCACTTTAGACATACCGTTAGAAACTTGTAGCTAATTACTCTAAAAAAGTTTTTTACACACGTAGAAGAGTAAATTTGAAAATTACAAGCTAGGAAGAGGTTTGCAATGTCAACTACATTCCTTTAGGTTTGGTATAACTACTCTCATCTTCTAGTGGCAAGAATGTACCAAAAAGCTTTTTCATTCAGCTTTTCCCGTTTTCCACTTGCACTCGATTTTTCATGATAAATAATGAATGGATTGTGGCTGAATCGGTCTCCGTTGACTTTCCAAACATTCTCGGGTACAACAATCACATCTCCTTCGATTGATTAGGAAATCGCAGATCGTATGTGTGATCAGCCCATTCTTTGTAACATATCCCCACTCTTCAACTTGCCACCGTACCAACATTCATAATATACAACACTATATAGACGTGTACAAATTTGATTGAGGCATACATGCCGCTCATGTGCTGGTTAAGTTCATATGGACAACTATCCATATGGAAAACCATCCCTACGCTATTTCTGGGCAAGCCATCACTACACAAATGGCATACCGTATAATAAATTTAATCAACTTCATGGAAATATTTAATTGTCTAAACTTCAATTTTTGACATCATAATTGTCAATTCTTCTTTGTAGAGAACATATTATGTAGGGAAGCAAAGTGTCTCACTTAGAAATTTTAAGCTTTTCACCAAAGGATCTGGACATCATCTCTTGTTGGAGTGTTGGTTGCAGCAAGTCACTATACCAGAGAAACTTTAAATGATAGACCTTTGCTTAACTTAACCTTCAATATTTTTGAAGGCATTCTCTTACGTAATAACTTACCTCCATATCTCCATTCTCTCCCATTGAAGCAACAGACATCTACAAAGATGCGTTAAGGGTTTGCCTAGAAATCCATTTAAGACAACTAGAGAGAATACCGTAGATGACTCGTAGAATCGCACTAATATCATTGCAAGGATCAAAGAAATGGAACCTAGTTAAATTGTAGACCTCGTGAATAATTATTTCTACATGAGTAACCGAGGCTTAATTAAAGAGACTTGCTCCGTCAACTTTTGAAAGAATTTCATCAAAAAAATATGTTCTGTTTTCAAGATTGAACCAAGAGGTTCAAAGCTTTCATGACAAGAGGGTCCGATGGAGGGGCTCATGTTTATTGCAGGGGTTTCCTTATTAGCTATATATGTTTTTTGGTTGAAGATGATTCCAAAAAAATCTCGGATACATATTAGATAATAATAAGCTATAGGGATAATTATAGCCAATAAGATATTAGAGGTAATGAAAACAAATATGGATTATATAGATTTCTTTGGAAAAAAATGGTATATATATATATACAAGGGAACTTGATCCATATTCACCCTCTCCAAGAAATCTATCTTCATCATCTATATCTTCCAAAAAAATGGTGAAGATAGACTAAGTTCCCTCGTTAAAGGGGTTGAGATGTAATTCTTTCCATAAGAATAGATGCAAAGATGCACCGAATGAAGTTGGCATTAATGGAAATGACTATCTCAATTGAATTGGGTTGAATTTATTGAAGAGACTGTCTCAAAGAATATAAGGGTATATGGCTTCGGAGAATTCAATAATGTTTCCTACTAAAAATTATCCAATTTATAATGTTCAATGTTTATTACATCTGTCGTCTTTCCCGCACTCTTCCCTACACTATTGGTTTTCATTTAAAGAGAAGTGAGGCTTAAAAAAATACAAACAAAGAGCCGTGATTGCCCATATGTGTGTGCTATTTTGCATTGGCTGACATTCTAGTAAAATATGGCTTGGATATATAAATGTACGTTAACGCTCTAGAATTCCAAAGAATAAATCATGTAATATGAAACAGTTTCTATGCCGCAATTATTTTGTTTTTTACTTCCTCCTACTTTAGCCTCAATAAGCATCAATTACCATCATTAAATGAAGGGCGAGGAATATATACCTTATACATTTTAGGTTGTGTAAAAGATGGCTCATCGATCTCATTGTGTCCAAACCTCGCGTAACAAAACAATATCCACAACAACGTCGACCGAATGCTCCGACGCTCCACTGCCAGTTCACATGCATGTACCACAGCCTAAATCATCACCATTTACATGGAAAATTGGAGCATTCAAGGCTTTTGCAACATCTCGTACAAAGCATTGAGAAGACCTTCCAAATTTTTCGGGATCACTTGTGAATGCAACCTAATTATCGACCACTATGTGAATAGTCCCTCCGTGGGGTAATTAGGAAGAGCACTCAAATGCAATGTCTCATAGACCTACTCCTTGACCAAATAAAACTTCCATCTCCGTGAATCAATACAAACAAGTTTTTCTTCCTCTGTCATTTGAATAATATTGTTTTGCTCTAGTTTTCCCAACAACAATCGGATCAATTGTTTCTAAGTGACTAGGATTAGCAACTAATGAAAGGTGGATCCTTTTTCCACTCTGGTAGGCCTCATCATACGATGTACCCAAATGATATTTCACATCTCTAGATCCGGCGTATGATCCAACTTCATCGGGATACAGAGCTTCGTGCCGCCGCCGAACTCGCTGCAACTCGCCTCAATGGCTTCCCGACGACATTGCCCAAAACATTCAATCTTCCTCTATGAGACATACCCATAACAATGCTCTCCACCCCCATATCAGCCGCCCGATCAAACATTTCCTTCATATCTGGGATCAAGGTCTCGCCGCCTTTCGAGCCCAAACCGCTTAGCAAAGCAACTCACCTTTTGTAGCCAAGAAATTCTCAAACCGTGAACTCCGGTATGAGCCGATCACATAACGAGCTCCCGCGCCCGCATTGTATCCCCCGGGAACTACCGTACTCAATCTTCTCCCTCACCAATTACACTTATCACGCGTCCGGGTATGTGCATGTATTCATAACCAATGGTGCCACAAGTAGCTTTGCTCCAATCGATTCGTAATTGACCGTAAAGTCCGCACCGTGATTCTCGTACAAGAACCCCCGACATCCTCCACACGCCGAGAAAAAACTCCCGGTCTAGAGCCGCCTCTCGCTAGCAAAGAAACCAAAACATAATTTCACATTATAGTGTTTTCGTTGAAAGTTGAGATTTTTATATTAGTCGCACCCTCGAGTTAAGATTTTGCGTCCGACTAAACGCAATATGTATTCGCGTGGGTCACGCCGAACCGAACCGAGTTAATCTATATTTCGATACTATGCCGTGCTCGCATAATAGTTATAGTTATGACTGTGAGGGAGGCCATAAGAAGTTGAGCCAACTTTACCATTAGAATCAAAAATCTTACTTTACCATTAGAATAAAAAACTTGGTAATTACGATTCCCACTGTTGAAATATGAGATTCACATAGGGCTTTGGTCGAGGCACGACACAAAACCCGCAAATGATAACAACAATGGCAACAACAATACTAAAAAAGAAATGCAACAAGAATAAAAAAATTAAAAACTAACACAACCACTACGTAGAGATAAACGGCTTTGCCTTACATTCCTCCGCTCCCCAACAGAGCAACCTCACCAGATCCCTCCAACATCGTATCCGCGATGCATTCAAACTACCATGGTCATTGTAAAAACATAGAGATGATGATTGTAGTGTTAGCATTCGTAAATACTTACACCCAACCATAGCGATGGTCGAATATGAGTTGCCTCTTCTTCTTCTGTCTGCGTTTAGAGGAAGAGGCAATTCCTCCTTCCATTACCGAAAACCCAACTAAAGTCCAAGAACCCATACACGTCTTGGATCCAAATCACTGGAATCTCCCTCTCCTCCAACCCTAGAGGATCCAGCTTAGAAAATTGGTGTGCACAAAGCCCTCCGAACCAGTGAAAACTGAAAAAATGGGGCGAATGCCATAGAAATCGGGAAAATTGGGGGTGAATGCCATGGAAACGGGGGCGAATTTCATGTTTTTTGTTATGTGCGCCCTTTTTTTTTTGGGCTAATGTTAAATAAATAATTATTTTTAAAATATTTTTTGGGCTAACTTTATTAAACTATAAAAAATGGATTTTATATAAAAAATTTGCCCTAATAAAATTTAAAATCCCTTAAAATTCGCCTTTGGGCTAAAATTCGCCCCTAAAATTATCCCTGCTGGGGAAGGCTGTGAATGTTAGGGAGTTTCTCAACATTTGGGTTGCCAACGTCCCCAGACAAATTATGTTGAGCAACTCTATCTTCGATTTCTAAGGGCCTAAGGTTGACGATTTCAAACAATTGGTGCCAGAGAAAATGAATTGGACCGCTAAGTTTATTATTGACACTTGGTGCCCAATCTGCACCCGCGTACGTACTCAAATGAAAAAGCTACATCTAAAATTAAAGTTGCACCTAAGGGTAGATTATTTCATAAGAAAAATGATAATGCACATCAAGATAGTACCGTCTATTTCTCCATCGCATCTCTCCTCGTATGTAGCTCGCAGGTAAAAATAAAGAATCATTTCTTCGCAAAACGTAAATGTATCGCCCAACTATAAGAATACGTGATAAGGCTTTCTTCCACAACATAGAGTTGTATCACCCCATGACCAGTAATTTCATTGTTGAGAACTATTATAAACTTAATAGCTATAAAGTTGAGACATGACTCGCACAACATGACTAGAATTTCACCGCCGAGAACTATTATAAAATTAATAGCTCTAAAGTCGAGACATGACTTGAACAACAACGAGCTCATATATGTGAATTACAACACGATAAAGTTGAGACATGACTTGAGCTATAAAGTCGAGACATGACTGTGCACAACAAATCTAGCTCATATATGTGAATTGATTTGAACATTTACATGTGCCATAGGCACCGCAATCCAATGAGTGAGTTGAGGCTTTGAAGTAGCAAGATAATTATATAACATGCAGGAGATAGCTTGATAGCGATAGCATGATAATATAGGAGGTGGAAGGACGCAAACATCTTATGTGAATTGATTGAGAAGTTCCTTGTGCCATATGCACTCCACTCTGTGACCGAGTTAGGGAAGTAACAAGCTAATTGTATAGCATGTGAGTAGCTAATAGCATGCTAGTATAGGAGGTGGAAGGACACGAACTTAACCCCCGGCAACTTAGAAGTTTTTAATTTATTAATTTATTACGGTGACAAATCAAAAGCTTTTTAATTTATTAATCTTATTTCAATTGATATAGATATCAAAGTTTAGCATTACCTTTACATAATTGTAAAAACCAAAACCAAGATATGTAGCTTGAAACTTTGGAATACATAAAACTATAAAATATACAAAACTAAGAATATAAATGCAGTTTATGATATCCAAAGTTTAACATTACCTTTACATAATTATAAAACTAAACCTAACACTAAACCTAACATATGTAGTTTGAAAAATGTGGAATACATAAAACTAAGGATATCGACAAAGCTTTAAACTTTTTGAATATATGATTCTCGGGCCTAAACTTTCGAATATATAAAGCATATTGTGGGTGTATTGTGAGGTGAATCTAGAGTGTGGGCTCAACCAAGGGTGTCCATACTTTGATAAAATGCACAAAGCCAAATCCCAAGAAAAATCGACTTTAGTTAAATTCACATGAGTATTTGCAAATTGGCAACGGCAATCGACTTGAAAATGAAACTTTGAGTAAAAATCAACCTGCTTTAAATGGATTAAATGCAAATATCTATATACAAGTACCCGCTCCCTATAGTATTTAAACAAATGTCAAAGGTTTAAGTAGTATATAAATAAACCCCGTCCGTAAATAGGTTGAAACATTTGTCGATGTTTTAAATTAAAATATATATATTACACCCCGGCCCCACTTCAAATTCAGATGTAGCTTTTCACATTGATCTAGGTTGTTCGCAATCAAACCCCATGATCCGATGGCTAAAAAACCAATATCAAAAATAAAGAAATAGCGCGACATCCACCATCTCGTTTCTACGCGAAATGGGTGATATGTTGACTTTCCCCCCTCCTCTACGTGTCTCCTTCCCGTTTGATCGCATTCGATCAGTCCAAAACAACGTACCACCCAAACTAAATGCGAAACCCACCCCGTGGTTTCTCCGCTTCGTAGACCAAAACCATTTCCTACCCGATGTGACCGTTATTCATCGTGCAGCAAATGTAACCCTAATTTGCGAAATAACTTTGGAAATACACTCGATTTCCTATCATTCTACGCATGACAACTATATAAGCCTTTCCAACTTTGAAACAAGAATTTTTTCACCGTTTTCGTGCCAAAAGCTCCCAAAATTTCAAACTATAGCCATTAAAGATTGTAGAGGAGCCTCCGAATTGCTCCAAAATTCGAAGGAAGTTGTTCAAACCTTTCAAAAACCTCGTAAAACCTCTCGAAACCTTATACCTACGTATAAGAGGTATTTTTCTGGAACTCGCACCCGTTATCAATTTGAGAGACCTTTAAAAAAATAAATTCCAAATACAAATTCAAAAATTGATCCATAGGAACATATCAAAAAGTCCAAAAAAATAGGCCAACTCTATCAAATTTTCTACAAAAAACCTTGTTTCTTACCATGTGCCGCTTTTAAAGGGAAATTGTGAGTTTATTTTTAGTTTCTATAAACTCGTTTAAACTCTAAATTAAGACAAAAATCCTCTCAAGGTACCTTTAAAGCCTCTGTAGGCCGAATCTCAAAATGATTTTTAGCTCAATTTCTCATTGAAAAAAACCTAAGAAACCCATGTTTCTTGTGTCTAAACTAGTAAAGGTTTTTAAAACATATTGAAGATTGAAATTGAAGAAAAAAACACAATATAAGCCCATATTTTAACCATTTTCTATCCAAGAAACCTCTCGTTAACATAAAATTACTTCTACAAATTGTCTAAACTTGCGTAAGTAGCCCAAAATTCCTAAAAAAGAAGAGTTCTAGAAATCAAAGGTTCCAAAGTGTCAAAATCAACCCGCACTATGACCACTTAAAGCCATTATCACCTCCCTACAAACTCGTGGTTTCATTAATAATTATTTTGTTTTGCAGGTGTCATCGAGTAAAAGGAGAATTTGGATAAAATAATATAAATACTATTTAAATATCTATTTTACTCCAAAAGTTCACAAAGAAATAAGAATTCACAATGACAAGGAAAACATAATAGTCAAAGAGCGTCGTAGTTAAAGTGTATCAAATGAAAGTCACAGCCAGAAAGTCAAATCGACAAAGTTACAGAGAGCATTCAAGATAAAAAGTAAAAGTAAATTCGAGGGCAAAGTAATGGTTAAAAAAAGATGAAAAATACTTACCAAAAAACAATGAAGTTTATTCAAAGTAAAAGAAAAAATGCAGTTAAAAGAACAAAAAAGTTAAAAGATGAAAAGAGCGTAAGAAGGGACTTTTTTTGCATAAATTTCATGTTTAAGTCATTGTTTTGAAAACTATTATGACCAATCCAAGATGAAATTTGCAACCCGAAGGAGGTTTATGTTCCTAAGATGTCTAGCTACACAAACCTCTCTCACTTTTCTAACAACCATTATGGGTATATTAAACAATATTTTGAAACCACCTTTTACAAAAAAATTCCTCGTTAAGTCATCATTTTGCAAACAATATTAGTGGCCAATAAGAAATACACCTTACAAAACGAAGGAGGTTTTAGTTCCTATGAGACCCATATACATACAAAACTATGTCACTATTTTCACAGTATTTGGGTGATGCGAGATACATGCACATATTTACAAATTTAGCCGTATTGTGCAAAGCTTTGTTTTACACATATTTTTGCAGATCCTATTGTGACTTAGCTGGAATTGAATTTTGGGACACTAAGAGAGTTATTTTTTAGTAACATATTTGTCTACAAAAAACCTCTTTCACATTTTACATATCTATTTCGAAATGAGAAATACAAAGGTATCATTGAACCTCCAATTTTGGCACTTTCCCGGGAGCGTAATATACAAAGAAAGGAAACAGTTAGTGACTTGGATGCCTTGTCATCAACTAAGAGTTGATATCAAATTCGAATTCTCTTCTCTGTCACCATCAATCCATAATTAGAGTTCCAAATAGATTCATTAGTTTTGAGTGTCCTTTTATTAATTTCTATTTATGTAATACAGTTTGAGATATTTGTAAACCAATCTTGATGTTTTTTCAAGATATTCTAGTTTAGAATTTGTATATATACTTCATATTTTGAAGTATTTTTGTGGAATACATTGCTGAAGATTTCTATAGTCATTTTTGTGGACTTGAAGGCTTCTTGTGTTCAAATTTTGAGGAGCAGACTGGATCAGATCAACTAGCATCATATTTCAGGATTCATGTGATGAGCTATTTGGAGTGAAGTATTTTCTAAATTTGTCATTGTTATCTTTCTTTGTTACATGAAATCCATTATGTGTTCTAAATTTGCATGAATGAATAGGAGGATTACTTTAGGATTTGTTAAAAGCACCTTGTCTTAACTATTTGTCATTTCTATGTTTTCATCTAATTTCCAGTGTAGGGAACCCTTAATTTCTCCCTCTCTCTTTTGACCATCTCACAAAAAAAAAATTCCAAGATCTCCAAGGGTTATCTATCTTTCCCTAAAAAAAAATTACTTTTTGACCTTGATCCCAGCTCTGTATGCTTGATTTTTGACTCCTTAGCCCAATGGAGAAATATATTTCCCACTATCCATCTCTTCCAGTGATTTTTCTCACCAAACCAATGAAAACCAAAACCAATTTCACAATCATAACTAGCCTAATATTTTATAAAACAAACAAGGTTAAATCTTATAGAGAGAGACCTCTCTGAACCCTAGGAAGGCTAGATCCCAGAGTTTAAAATTTGGTCTCTAGTTACGTCTAGTTTTCTCAACTAAAAACCAAAAATCTCACAACTAGAGAATTACTGGAGTGATAACAAGTAATAGCGGCAAGTTTTTATTAAATCAATATTAACAGAGTAGGAACCAAATAGATGCCATTATTTCGGTTCAACGAATTGAATAAGGATTTTTTTATGTACAGGAAAATGTTGTGTGGATAGCCTGAAAACGTCATTGAACTCTACGCAGGTACGAATTCGAATCCTCTGCCATTGAAAACACTCGAGGGAGCTCCAAATTAAATGAACACAACTCTTTGTCAACATAAACCCCACCCATTCAAGTGTTGATACATTGATTTTCTAGGGTTGCATCAGAGGAGACATTAATCTGATAGGGTCATGTCAAAGGAAACATTAATCTTCTAGGGCCACATTGAAAGGATAAGCGGAAAAATGGTAATGTGGTTTCTTCATGCTTCAAAATTGTTCAGTTTGGCTTCAAAACTCCTGTGCATGTACTCCTGTGCTTCATGTCTATTTTATTTCTTATGGGTGTATGTATAATTCCTTTATTTTCTACTACCATTTATTTGATATAGTTTTGTTGCATGCAAAATGTTTGAAGGAACTCTTCACTTAATTTCTACACATTTAGTAGTGTTCACTTCTTGTAATAGCATGTTAGTTACAAGCTCATATACGAATACTAAATCTATTCTTTGTGACCCAAAAAAATAAGGAAAAAAATATACATGCATCTACTTTAGATATGCCTTATAACTCTGAATTTGAGTTTTGTTTGATTTAGTCACCAAAGTGTTTGAAAAAATGTTTGAGTGAAATTTTTCACATGGATGTCAGGCTTGATGGTATTTCTTATCAGAAGAGATGCCTCAGAGATGGTTTTATGCTACCTTGTAACTGCATAATGCTTCCTTCTTCAATTTGTTTGCATCTTTTATTTGCATCAAGAGGAACTCTTTTACTTCTTCTATGTGCTGGTTATTTCTCCACACAGGAAAAAATTCACTTTCTGTTGCTAATATACCAGAAAATGAGACTCAACACCTGTGCCAATAACATGCTGTGAGCAATTTTTTGTTTCCCACCTCTGCTTTTTACTGAAATTTAACAATTTCTTCATTCTTGAGTTCAAGTGGAGAATGTCTAAATCTAGAAAGGCACAAAAGGTTGAACTCATTGTGACAATGAAGGAAGAGATGAATCAAGACAAAATAATTGGTTAATAATTGCCATTTTAAACTTGATCAATGACTACTCGTGCATAAATAGTGAGGCATTATTTAGTGACAACCATCAAATTAAGATTCTCTTGGGATGTTGCATTATTGACAATGGTGGAATAAAAATTTCAACTTATAGGACCTATTTCAACATAATTCTTGCCCCAAATTTCCATCCACAACCCTATGCATCTTGTTTGAATCAAGGAAAATAGGTAGCATTCAAAGTTTGTGATTGCACGATGAAGATAACAATAGTGCCCTTAATTTACATAGTTGGTTGTGACACGTTCCTACAAGATTGTTGTGATCTTCTATTGGCTAGAAGATATAAGGGAATTCAACATGCCATTTATGATGTATATCAAAATACCTATGGATTGTACAAAGGTAAACAAGGTTTAAATCTTCCAATCTTCATAGGCCTCTTTTCCATTTTTCGTCAGTGTTGTAATTATTCTAAGAAACATGAAGTTTTCTAAAAGGTGGGTGGGGGAGATTCCCATTATGTAGTGTTTTTTCTTTATGAGACATTGGGTGTAAATGTTAGTTTCATAAAAGAAAAAGTTATTGTAGATGCATCTTAACTTCAAAACTATGAAACACACTCTAAGGTTTTTGATCCATCTCAACACTTAATTGATTTGGGGTTTAAGATGGATCTACGCTAGTAATATTTTCCATAACTACAAAGTAATATTCTTTTGTATAATGAGATAAGTCATAGATCAATAATATTCCCTTGTATCAGCTCCTGAAGAAATGCAAGATTGATCAGCATCCACTTTGCATATTCCAATGGTTCGATCATCTTAGTAGATGTTAATTTATGATAGAATCTATTTTTCATTTCAGAAAAAATTATGTAATAAACAAGGATAAATTAGTTGCACAATTGCAATAGAATTAAAACACACCAAGAGACTCAAAATTTAACGTTGGAAAAACCTGCAAGAATGATGTTAAATTTATACAAAACTTGTTCCTTAATTGGTCACACAATGATACAATTATAGAGGATTAAATCACTACAGAATTTCAAAATACTATGGTTTGGAATTCAAACTTATACAACAAACCCCTTACTTCCTCTATTTTGTGTCTATTTCTTTGGTTATTTTTTCTTGGTTATGGAAGTTGTGTCCCCTCATGAATTTGAGCCCCTCATCAATCTCCCCCCACGAATTTGAACCTCTCATTAATCTCTTCTCTCTCTATATAACTTCTTTGGAATTTCTTCATTGATGCCCAAGAATCCACCTAAATATCTAAGAAACTTGTACTTTGTTGGTGTAACTCCTTGCTTGGTGTCATTTTCCACATGGCGTGTAATGTTCATGATAAGGGGAGGACATATCATACAAAACTTGACTTGGTTTCCTTCTTATTCCTTTGTTCGATGGAGGTTTTGAAGCTCTTTCTTAGTGGTTATGGAGTTTGGTTATGAGAAAGCTTGTTGAGCATGAGTCCTTATCGAGCATAGGCTAATGAGAAAAGGATATAATTTTTTGTTTTTGGTGGATTATTTCTCATTATTGGAGAATTATCTCCCATTACTTAGTTGACCTACCAAATCCTTTTCTCAATGCTTGGATTTTTAGCTTTCATCTACTTTCGCATAACACAACACTTATTTTCTTATTAAGGATAGGTTGTCGTGCAAGGAAACTAGTGTTTCTTGGCTATAGGTGTTTCTCCTGGTCATCAGATTTTTCCATCCAAGTTTTTCCAACTCTTGTATTTTTCTCTCTGTTAGGGTGCTCATAAACCACATCCAAAGGTGAAGGTAGTAAATATCCAAAGCAAGCTTTGGAAGGTGACTTGTTTGTGGAAGTGTGAATTACATATTGTATGAATTAGTAAAGATGAATGCAAATTAAGTTCTCATTCTGGGGTCTTATATAGTTTTCATAATATGTAAAGCAATTGTGTGAAGAGACAAGAAGTATTGAGTCTCCTACAACACTCTAAAGTGCTAGATCTTCCTTGGAGAACAACTTGGGAGCTATTTTAAAAACAATGAAAGGCCTCCACTACTTAATCAACCATACAAATGAAGTAAACAATAATATTTGGTATGGAAGATGAAGTGTATGTTATGAGGTCCTCTCCTTGTAGTTATTGTGTTGTTAACCAATTTTCAGTTGGTAATCACACTTTAGGTGTGGTTGAGGATAAACCAAGGAAAAAGTAGCGATGGACCTAAGATAATTTATCCAATGAGATATGAAAACCTAAAAAATGGAGAGAGTATGCTTGTGAGGGGAAACCTCTAGCTATTGGAGGAGATATATGGTCCAAGTAGCATAAGAGTTTGAGAAGTAGATTAGATTTCTTTGTGATGAAAATTTGATAGAATCTCAATGCTCTAGAAATGTTTAAGAGAGGTCTGAAATGAACCTATAGGAAGATGAATAAAATATGAAATTTCCCTCATCTCATGGCTTTATGCTCACGTTCTTTTGCCATTGTTGATCCAAAATGGGTAATGGAGATGGCTGTTAGTAGAAGTTTCTTTGTTTAAGCTTTCAGTGCCATCCATTCTTTTGTATTCTTTCTTAATTACATGGCTTGTAGGGTTAGATGCACGTCTATTGGATGCCTTTGAGTTCTAAGATATCTCAAATGGATGGTAGTGATTGGTTGGGAATTCCCAACATGCATTGTCAGAAAATGGATGAACAATGAAAATAAGAGAAGTAGCTCAATATGAAAAGGACAAAAATCAGGATGTAACTCGATCTACACGTGGAAGATGAGATATAACAATCACTTATACATAAAAATTAATACATGTGATGAAGGGGAAACCAAACATATCTATATTCATAAGAAGAGGAAAATACATGTCCCTAGTACCTCGTCTAACACTTCCTTGGCCCTCACACAACTTGAGAAGTCTTATATCTGAAGGTTGAATATTCTCTTTTAAAATGAACAACACATGTTTGCAAATGATTCTTCCTCCTTTCTTCCTTGAGAGACCTTCCTTAAATAGATTAATGGAGGAGGCTAGAGGATGGTTGTAGATCTCTTGAACTTAAGGAACTTGAGTCTAATAAGTTCAAAATCTCCTAGTGCAAGAGAACTGATTCATTTAGTGTTGATTTCCTCAACTCATTCAATGTTGGTCTATGAAATGGGTCCTTAGTGAGATTCAAGGGTGGAAAATAGAGTTGTAACAACACCCCCTAATGTGTGAGGTAATAAGAGGAACCAATGGTCGAAACACATTCTAATAAACACAAGTTATGAGGAATTCCAAGGAAAGAGCTAAAGATCAAGGAACTAGTCAGTACTTGCAATCGATTGTCAAAAAATAGATAGGCATACTGATGCTTAGAAGAGAAACAAAGCATGGCTTCCAACATAATACACTATGGATCCATGTAATAATATGCAAGACCATGGCCATGAAAAAGTACACAGTGGGTCCATGTCATGAATATGATCATATCCATGAGAAAATTCAAGTGGATATGTCATAATATACATCAAGAAGACAACTAATACCAATGGGAAGACGTAGTAATCGTAAGATAGTGATATAATCCATCACAACTCAGGCAGGGTAGCATGAGTGACTTGTCTCCAAAGCCCAAGGTCTTTGTTCCAACCTCGATGGTATGATTCTACATCATGTGAATGGATAAAATATTGGCATACAACAATGTATCAAGTATCAACACTTAGTGCTATTCTTGCCTCTCCAAAATGGGAACTAAACATTTGTTGATCCACACTTAGAAGCTGAGAAAGCTCAGCTTGAGATCCTAAATATTGGGGATAAAAAACATGAATGGAATCCCCATCAAAATCTACACCAAGTGTCCACCATATTAGAGGGTTAATAATCATTGTAGAGCCCAGATGTACGTATGATTATAATCCATGTAATGAATGTTTGTGGACACTTGGAGGACCATTAATCAAAACAAAATCCTTATCATGCAAATCTATTTAAGCTAATCTCTAGGAAAAATTTTCCTCCCTTGAAACATTTGAAGCCCTAAGAAGGCAAGCTGTTGAACCACTTTCTTAGCAGATCTTGCATTTCCACTATCATTTCCTAGCTCATTCATAAATATATTTCTTTGAGAATCACAACGAGCAAGAACCAAATCATCCAAACATGCACTAAAATCATCTAAGGATAAAAATTCAATCAAAAAAAGTTCAACTGAATTCAAGCACTTCACTGCCGCTCCTAAACCTTTGCACTTAACAATTGCATTACAAATTTGAGTAAGAAAACTCAACAATTGTGTTTTATCACCATTGAATAATATAATTTCACTATTTATTATGAGAAGACCATTCTCCTCACAGGTCAAATCAAGAGGTAAGTCCATCTGAAGAAGTTTCCTAGCTGTCCAAAATGGCCCTCCATCATGCACTTTAGCTACTACTAGTTCATGCAAGTTTCCATAAGTCCACATTGATAGCTATTTCAGTGTAGTTTTATCCAACATAGATTTGATATGTTATGATGTAATCAAATTTTGGAGGCCCAGGTGTAACCATATTTTTAAAAACACACAACCCAAGATCACCTTGAGCCGACTACTGACTCGGAAAGTTAATCGTCCCACAAGTAATGTGACCACTTGTTATAAGGATCTGGCAAGGGCACCACAGATAAGAAAGCGTTGTCTTCATATATAGTTCATAGCCCTTGTCTGCCATTTGATCATGCAACTTCAAAGCCTCTAAGATCTTGTTCTCTTTTATTAGCCCATAAATTATGGTACTGTATGTAATTATGTCAGGCATGCAGTCATTCTCATTCATTTCTTTGAGGAGGAGGAAATATTCATCCAATTTCCCTCCCTTGCAATATCCATTGACCAATGCATTATAGGTCACTACAGTTAGCTTTATTCCGCTCATTAAAGCTTCACTGAAAATCTCTTTAGCCTCATCTAATCTACCTACTTTGCAGAAATTGTCTACTAGCAAGGTGTAAGTATAAAAATTTGGCTTACAACCCTTACTTTTAATTATACTCAACCACTCCAGGGCCTCTTTAATGCACAAAGTTTATGTATTAGAAAGGTAAATTTAGAAATTATTTCAGTTTTCATTTTGTGTTTTCAAGTTAGATATTGTTTTCAAGTTTTCACATTTCTAATTTTATTGCAATGTGGCAGACTGATCGTAGCAGTACAGGAACAACCCAAGGACAGGATGATCGCAGAAAGGGGCCAGCCGAAGAACATGTAAAGTGCCATCCTTGCTCTATCTTCAGGTATTTTAGTTCTTTACATAATTGAAATAATGTTAATTTTGTTCAAATATGCAGATGCCTGGCCATGGTGCGCCTGATGATTCCCTCAATGAGGAAGATTTTTCTTCATCCCCATGTCCATTGTTGTTGCTGCAAAAAAAGTCACGAAAAGAAACCATGGAACTTGAGTGTTTGCCAGACGTTGTGCCTCAAACACCTGAATTAGGAAAAAGGATAAGACAACTTATGACCCAGCTCAAAACATATAAGTTAATAATAAAAAATCAAATGGATATTTTTTTTGTTCTACATGAGATCAATTGTGATAGTTTGATTTTTAATTTTTACATTAACTAAACTAACAAAAAAAAAAAAATTGTATGTAGCATTTTCTGACACCTGATGCCCCCGGTGTTGGTGGTAGTCAGACACAAAGGCAAGATATTACCGAGGAACCCTCTCATACACCTTCTACGCCTTTAGGTGGGAGCCAAGAAACGCACCCTATCCAATAAGACACACAGCCAACCGTTGAATGTGTTGACAGTGATGAGGCTGGTATGGCCAACTATATTATTGCATTTCCTGGAGCTACACGTGTCACCTCCACGGTGACCATTCCAGGCACGTTTTTGGTGAACGATGAAGGTGTTCCTATAAAGCAATTACAACTCCCAGGTAAGTTTTAAAATTTTAACTATTTCATGTACTATATCTAAAACATATTTTATCATGATTTTTATTTTTAAATTAATAATAATATATTTTTTCTGCGTAGGAAACAATGATTTCTATAAGGCCTTGGAGAGAAAGGCATTGGTAATTTTTGGCCCAACCATACACACAAGGTGGAATTCCTAGAATTCCAACCTGAAAAAAGAACTTCTAGATTATCTAGAAGGCCTTTTTGGGGTGGGCACATTTGATAGAACAGTAGTCACTCGAGCAGTTGAAAAATATCTGAAATATACCAGGGACACCTATAGGACGCACTTGCAAATTAACTCTAGATACGAGCATCCTCTCACAGTTCCAGAGAGGGAGTGGAGAGCACTCATCGATGACGGAAAAGATAAAAAGGCCAAAAAAAAGGAAAAATGCTAACTGGACCCGCAAGGTAAATTACAACTTTAATTCAATAGCTTTAATTTTCTTTATGTTTAAAATAAAAGTGTGCTACATAACTAACTTCAAGCTTTTGATGATAGGTTGTCTGACACCTTGAAGGCAACCAAAGCTAGGATTGAAAAAAAAGGCCATCACAAGCTAGGCCAGGGTGGCCACTTGAAATTAGCCGCAAGAATTGTAAGTAGCTAAACATCTTATAATTAATTGTATCGCCTTCCAACATTTTTGTAATCCCATCAAATAACATTAAAAATACACAATCATATGTAATGTAGGGTGATGAATTTGGAACGGAAACCATAGAGGAAGACAAAGATATCGCTTTCCATTCTGGCTATCAAGTCGTAGTTGAACGTCATAGAAGCTTGGGATAGGTCCCAAGATCTAGAATGTCTGATAAGGTAAAACGTTAACCTTTCAATATGTTTGTTTTCGTCCATAAATTTAATGTCTAACAACTTTATTTAAATCAGGGAAGAAACACCTTCAACGAGCCAAAAAACCCAGTTGTAGAGCAGTGTGTTGAGAGTGAAATATTGCCAGAAATACATGGTCCTCACGTGCGACCTGATCATTCTAGTGAGGACCAGGTCGGAAATGCTACTATCAGTGAGGGCCATGACGGTAATTAATTTCCACTTATAAGTTTTTCTAATTATACCTTGATGGTTGTGTCCTTATAAATTTTTTGTTTAAATGACAGAGAATGTTGTACTTGAGCATCCTACCACCAAAGAGGAACACAAGGCAACGGTTCCAACGGTGACAACTAGTGCACTAGGTAAATAATCTCATTGCAATTTTTTTTATTAATATTACCGAACTAGTTCATTGATATTTAAAAACTGACAATTAAAATTTAATATTATCTATTTTTGTAGGTGATGCCCTGTCACTACATGAGACCAGACATCGTGAGTACACAACTAGGTCAGCTATGCGGGAAAGGCACGAAACAAAAGTAGAGCACAATGATGTTGATGATGTAGTTAGGAGCTTTAGAAGTAGGAATAAGAAAAAGAAAATTTGATAATGTAAAATATTGTATTATTATAAGACAAATGTTACCATACTTGGAACATTTTTTGCGTTATATAAAAACTCATTTATCATACTATTTTTATGTCAAGCATTAATTGCAATGTTTCCTTGCATACTTTTTGTTGAATTGTTTTTTTATTAGTTATTGAATATTTTTTTTTATGCTCATGAAAGTAAAAAATGAAATATAGATTGGGTATTGGGGAATTGAGAGTGATGTGAGGGGGGCGGAGGGGCCATAAGAGCTTCCACCTTCACGTGGTTGGCCCTGTTTAGTAGAGAATAATTTATTGGAGCGATTTAATCTTGGAGCAAACCTCCCTTGATCCAGCGTAGCAACAAAAAAGTCACTGTTGACTTAGTTGCTACTCTTTGAGATCGTGGGAGGCTTGTTCCAAGTTCGTGCGACTCCAATAAATTGTTCTTGAAACGAAGAGGAGCTTATTCAGGTATGTTTTGACATTTTCAACATATGTTCTAACATTATCATAAGAATGCATCTTAGAGTAAAAAATACTACATCAATTACTTGTATTTATTGTATAGATAATTATGGATTTTGAATGACTTGGCAGCGCAGGTACAAATCCTCTTGCATCATGAGCAATACAACTTGTCAACCAGGGTCATGTCCAGGATCTTTTTGCTTGTGCGCTTGACCAGGTTCATAGTGTCACATTTTGTAAGTTAATTTATAGTTCATAATTCAATATGAAGCCTGTTCATGATTATTATCTGGTTTTTTGTATGTGTTTTTTCCTCTATTTGATTGTAAGTTTGAACATGCTTTTAAACATTGAAATTTTTATTTTATTTTATACTATTTTTATACTTACTTGTTCTAGTTATGGTGATATAACCACCATTGTATCGTATCCATCTTATCTCATTCCCTTGGGTTGTAGTTAGGTACAAAGGAACTCCAACCAGTTCCAATTCCCTCACATTCCTCTTGGCCAACAACATAAATTTAATATATATGGGTTCCCCAGCCCAATGACCCCTTTTGTAGTAGAAGGAGTGCCCTTGTTCTGGTAATTGTATATCTTCTATATTAGCCTAGGAGTGGACCTAGAGTATTTGTAGCCAATTTCCCCCTACCATCATTTTCTGTAAGTCTATTCTGTTAGGTCATAAACTCCCTTGGGTCATTTATTTCCAAAAAATATGCCAATTATTTGGAGTTGAAATCTTATATCTCATATGGAAAAAAAAGAAAGATTAAATACAATTTTATTTACAAATGCTTAAAATTGCAGCAAATTTACTTGGTATGGTGGTGTTATAATATGTGTCAAGTTTCTAACCTTCATTTGTAGTTCCAGGTGCAAGTTAGAAAGTTGGACCTAGATCTAACAAATTACATTGATTCCTTGAGTTTTTTTCTAGGGGTTACTCCATGTACGTAAAATGATTTCCACCTAGGATTCAAATCTCCCCACTCAGCCCAGTCTTGCAAGGTTGAAGGGTTCACCCAACACAAGGTTTATCGTACTAAGTGAACAGAATGATATCTACAGATAACCTCCTCATTCAGATGATGATAAATTTTCTTGAAGATCACAATCTCAATTTTAGCTAGGTTGACTTAGTTTTGTGGTCACTTAGACACTAATAAAATTATCTTATTGCATATTATATTATCTCCTCACACTCATCATCCTAGAAGGGGATAAGCCACCAACCAATAGAATGATGGATAGGACACTTGTCACCCCCAACTAGGGGGGCTGAAAATGAAGGCTAGGGGACAAACCCCAAAAATAAGGATGGATTTATGATGGAAAATTGGCCTAGATTTTTCCTACAAACAGAAATCTATCATCACTTACTATTTATTCTACGCAAGGTATCTAAAGTCGCTCTACCAATTCATTTTAATGCCAAGAATTCACTACACGAAACAAAATAATTGTTATTTTTTTTCGAGTTAGGATACAGTTTATAATGTTAAAAAGTTGGTATTGGTTATAGGTCCATAGTGTTGCATATTTTCTATTTGAATTACATCAATATTTATAACAATTACGTTTATGTATGTGTGTGTAATCTCTGTGTGTGTATGTGTGTTGGCTCACACACACACACAACGTTGAGCCGTCAAAGATGAATCTCAAAGGCGTTTTTCAAAATATAAGCGCACATGGGCATTATTGAGCCAACAATGCCTGCATATTTCCTTCTCATGAACAAGTCTCAATGTGGAAAATCCATGAAATATAATTATGTCAACTTTTTCACGTAATTCTTCCACATTTTTCCAAAAAAACACATTGCCACGTGCTCTTTTTTTCTCATTTTTCTAAGCAAGGAAATGGGAGCATGTTATGCTATTGATGGCGAAGGTTGTTGTGTCTACCTGTAGATGCCATCCTATGGGTCAAGGCCTACTACTTCTGTCTTATCACTGAAAAACCTCAGAGATAGGTCACTGAAAATCTCAGAGAAGATGTCTGAAAATCTCTATTTGGAGATCACAATCTCAATTTGCAGTGAAGAATAGTAATATATTCATTGGTATGTGGAACACCCACATGGAAGATAACATGTCATTGTTATTTGGTTCATGATGTTGTGGCACTAAAGTAGAATGATGTGTCACACCTATGTGGTAGATGGTGTATCATCATGACATGGCTCATTGGTGATGTGGTGATGACATGGTGAAAACATTGCACTAATGTGGCCTTAACATGGAGAGGAAGTGGAAGGTGATTTGGAGCGCATGTCGAGGAATTGATTCCGAGAAATTTGGAATCCAGTATTTGGCCTATCTCCCAATACTAATAGAACCTAAAATTTTTCAGTTATATTAATTGTAGCTACAAATCCAAATGAAACCTAAGACAATATGAAATAATTGTAGCTTCCTAATTATGTAGCCATTGTGTGATATTGTTATGCATTACGTTGTTAAAAGCATTTATACAAACTGATAATAAATGAAAATAGGCTATCCCAGTTGGGCATGATGTCAAGGTGTTGCCATGGTGTATTCATGCTTGGGCATGATGTCAAGTATTAGTCTAAATTTAACATTAAACACGGTGTATTTTTTAATGGACATAAATCTTTGGTGGATACCCTAGATTCTTCTTGAATGAGAGGAATTAAAACCCAAATAATTAATCCTGATCTCTTCTTCTTGATATGATGAAGGAGCGAGGTTCCCAAGAATGCTTCAAGTGTAGAATGATTCAAGAGAGATTCTCAAGGTGACTAATTGTAGCTTGTTTTGAATATGAATTTAGATGTCGCTACAATGTTTCAAGCTATTAGCTTCAAAATTTCCTTCTTCTCAAATCAACAGGTCTGGAGCCTATTTCTTTAGATATTTGAAGCCCTCTTACAGATGTCATACTCTATAGGACTTCTTCTTCCATTTGTTAACTTCTGAAGTAGATCCAGCTCAACCTTGAACCTTTGAATAGGGATTAACGTAGTCACTAGAGACAAGGACTTGAAGGCTTCCAATATGAACTTCTGGAATAGGCATATTTGAGATATCTTCCCTCAAACTATTCCTTCACATTATTCACTGTATAAGCCTTCACATTAGTTAAACTAGGATAGTATTTTTGTTTCCTCCTTCTTTTCACTTGTTCCATTCATCACAAATGACAGACATTTGGACAAAGAGAGTAGCATGCCAATTTATAGTTCACTAGGTTTTTCCCTTCTTGTCATTTATTCTTTATGTACATAATTCTCCCAATGGATAATTGTTGTAACCAAATTTCCAAAAAGAGAAGAAAAGAGATATCAACGCCTTGGAAATAAGCCACTTCGAGGGGGAAACCTCCAATACATTACATGAATGAACAATTCTTGGATGATACAATTTACAAAACCTCCTTTCTATATATAGGAGTCCATGGGGCCATAATGTAATCCTAGGGGGCCACAATGTAATCCTAGCCGACCTAACAATAATAATTTAAGGGCACAATAATAACAAAATGGGGGTTACAAGGGTACAATAATAACAATAAGGGGTTTACACTAATAATAATAAGGGGCTATACTAGTGATATAGGGACCTAACATGCCCCTCTCCTTCAAAAAAGTGTTGTCCTAAACACTTGAGTAGCTTCGGGTGCTTCTGTATAAAATTCTCATCCTCCCATGTAGAATCTTCAGTGGGTAAGTTCTTCCACTTGATGAGATACTCTGAAATTGCTCGATTCCGTAGTTGTCGAGTTCTTTTTTCCATGACTGCTTCAGGTTCCAATATGATTTTCCCTTCCCCATCAAGTTCTGGCAATACTGTTTGAACTGGAAGATTTTCACCCATAACCTTCTTTAAGCATGAAACATGGAAAACTGGATGTACTCGCGAAGAAGCAGGAAGCTCCAATTTGTATGCCATAGTACCAATCTTTTGCAACACCTTGTAAGGACCATAGTACTTTGGCGTTAATTTATTATCCTTCTTTGCTTGCTTGAGGGACATTTGTTTGTATGGTTGTAGCCGTAAAAATACCCAATCTCCTACATCAAAACTTCTCTCGCTACGATGTTGATCCGCCTATTGTTTCATTCGATTTTGTGCCAAATTCAGGTTATCCTTTAAGAGTTGGAGAACTTCTTGTTGATGCTCGATGTGATCTTCCACTGCTTGAACCTTCGAATTTTCCCTTAAAGATGATGTGATGGATGGTGGATGATATCCATAAAGTGCTATAAATGGGGTCATTTTTGCTATAGTATGGAAGGAAGTGTTATACCACCATTCAGCGAGAGGTAACCACTTGACCCATTGTGTTTGTTTATCAGATACAAAAAAACGAAGATATCCTTCCAAACACTTATTTACTATCTCAGTTTGACCATCAGATTGAGGATGATAAGATGAGCTATGAGCTAATTGAGTACCCAAACAAGAAAATAACTCCGTCCAAAAATTTCCAGTAAAAATGGGATCTCTGTCGCTCACAATAACCCTTTGGCTTCCATGTAGCTTTTGAATTCTGTCCATAAATGTAGTAGCAACTGTACTTGCTTTAAATGGATGAGATAATGCACAAAAGTGTGCATACTTGGTAAGTCTATCAACTTCCACCATGATGACACTCTTTCCTTCGGACTTAGGTAAACCTGTGATAAAATCCATTGAAATCTCCTCCCAACGTTGACTTGGAATGGATAAAGGTTGTAGAAGTCCTAGGGTCTTAATTGTTTCCACTTTATTCTGCTGGCAAACCAAACATTCCGCCACAAACTTTTGAATATCAGATTTAAGGCCATCCCAAAAAAAATATTTCTTCATCCTGTGGTATGTTTTTAAAAATCCTAAGTGTCTTCTCCAATGAATCAGTTCCAAAACATGAACTTCATGTTGGATGTTATCCTTTAGAGTACCTAAGAAGAGATCAATCCTGTGTTCCTCTGGAATATTAGTTACCCTTATATTCAATTTTTGGAAGTCCTCAATGTGCTGCCCCATTAAACCCTTTTGTTTGAGATTTATCAATTGGCTAAAGAAGGTGTTGCTCTTTGTATCCTCATAATGTGCTATCATTTCCTCCGTAAAAATTGACCAAGTGACAATTTTTTACGGGAGCAAATCCATCGATACCATACAAATGTATTTTGTTCTAAATGTAAAGTTGCAATGCGTACCTTTTGTGTGTTTTGCACGTTATGGAGATCAAAATATTGCTCCATCTGTAGTATCCATGTTACAGGATCCTTTCCCTCAAACTTCCTCATATCCATCTTTGGAATATGGTGGTTCTTCCCGCCAACATTAGAGTTTATGAAATCACAATTAACATTTATTTTGTTCTCATCATGAGGTTCTTCTACTATCTTTTCACCATTAGGAAACCTTTCTTGTATAAACTTTATCAAACCTTCCATGTCTGCTTTTAGAAAATTCTTCATGTTTTCCATTTTCTCATCGATCTTAGCTTCCATGTCATCAATCTTAGCTTCCATGCCCACTTCCATGCCATCCATCTTAGCTTCCAAACCAACCATATTAGCTTCCACGCCTTTCTTCAAACCATCCACCTTAGTTTCCACGCCTTTCTTCAAAACTTCCATTTCATTTTTTGTTGTTCTTTGCGAGAGCGAAATTTGCTCTTGTAATTTTGATATGTCATGTTGCCATTCTTCATCTTCATGAGTCATAGTAGAGCCTTCTGAAGGCTTAATGGGTGTTGAATTCTTTTTATGGGCCATTTTAGAATACAATACTGATATATATTCTACACTATGCCCTTGGAATCAATTCAACTTGATTCTTCAAACAAGACTTATGCAATTCGGAAAAAAAAATACACACCTTTTACTAGCTTTTAGGAGATCGATATTGAAATTGAATTATCTCTGTAATTGAAAATCTTCGATATCTTAAATTCAGCCCTGTAGTAGCCCTCTGAAGCTTCTTTCAAATGCCACAGGTCTGACCTGATTTTGATTCTCCAAGACAAAGTTGTGTCCAATATCCCACAATG
This sequence comes from Pinus albicaulis, assembly GCA_034641835.2. NCBI lineage: Eukaryota > Viridiplantae > Streptophyta > Pinopsida > Pinales > Pinaceae > Pinus > Pinus albicaulis. Next base: position 63,101 of record JAXQQM020081378.1, on the reverse strand, counting down.
ACCTAATTCTGGACTGGTTCAGTAGAGCGAACTTGTACGACTTGCCACGTGTCACTGTTTTGTCCTTTGTTTCTGAAATTGATAGCAAAGAAACTACAAGCCGTGTACTTGTGAATACTTTTGACGGCACTCCAATCCAATCTTCAGAGAGAGAGTTATTGAACGTTTCCCACGATCACCTCTTTGAGATGAAATTCAGGAGCCTGAAAAAGCACTACCTTCCACAGATCATATCTCCAAAACTATTGCGAACCAAGTTCTGAAATTTTTTACGAATTTCCTCAGGATTTCAGCTTCGCACCATACAAATTTCAGATTCTGAACCTTCGTAGAAAAATTTTTATAGCGAAAATTCCACGATGACCTGTTTAGGAGCTTGAAAAAAGACCAAACTTCCACAGATGATATCTCCTCAAATATTGCGAACCAAGCTCTGAAATTTTTAGACAAGCTTCCTCAGGAGTTTGGCTTCGCACACTAAAAATTTCAGCTTCTGAAACTTCGCAGAAAAAAATTTATAGCAAAAATACCACGATGACCTGTTTGGAGCAGCGAAACCCTAGAATCCAAACCTCTGATACCAAATGTTGTGTAACCAGCTCCAAAAATAGAAGAAAAGAGATATGAACGCTTTAGAAATAAGCCACTTCGAGGGGGAAACCTCCAATACATTACATAAATGAACAATTCTTGGATGATACAATTTACAAAACCTCCTTTCTATATATAGGAGTCCATGGGGCCATAATGTAATCCTAGTGGGCCACAATGTAATCCTAGCCGACTTAACAATAATAATTTAAGGGCAAAATAATAACAAAATGGGGGTTACAAGGTATAATAATAACAATAAGGGGGTTACACTAACAACAATAAGGGACTATACTAGTAATATAGGGACCTAACATTAATTGTGCTCACAATCCCATAAATACATTCAACAAAATACAAATGGAAGGAAATTTCTTATCAATTTAAGGTATAGATGTGCCACTTTATTTGTTTTTCTTAGAATCAATTACATTCCACTTCTTTTGATTTCTTATCAATGTATATATGTTAAATGTGGACAGGTGAAAAATCACTATCCTTTATTTGACATGGCTTATCAAGGTTTTGCATGTGGTGACACTGTATTTTCTGCTGATTCTTTCAAGTATATGATTGCCACCGACCTTGGATTGATGTCCTTATAGCTTCACAGGTCCTTATGCAAAATTGATAGCTATAAGCATGTCATTGTTTCTTTCTAGCTTCAACATTTGATTGATGACTATATTGCTTCAAGTCAGTTTTCCTTGGATCTTTCAAACTTCATGACAGTGATCAAATATATATGAGATTGGTGACTACCACATGTACTCGGTCACCACATGATTTTAACTTTATAAGAAGAGTATAGTACTAGTGTCACAAGGACACATATTTGAAGAAGAGATGTATTCTATCACAAAGATATAAATATCTATGCTTCAAACTTTTGACAAGTTTAGAATTCTTGACAGGGATCAATCGTATGCCCAGAAGAGGACCTTAATTAATTTGGATTGGTGCTTCTTTTTGGAGTTTCCCTTTATTTGGATTGGTGCTTCTTTTAGTCGTGTTTAATTGTTGGGAAGTTTGTCTTGCTACAACAGAAAGCAAATGGAGTCGTGTTTTAATGATTGGGCAGTTTGCCTTGCGACAACAGCAAAGAAATGGGGTTTTGTTTTAATTATTGGGCAGTGTGTCTTGCTACAGTAGCAAGGAAATGGAGCCATGTTTTAATTACTGGGAAGTATATCTTGCTACAATAACAAGGAAATGGCCATCGCTAAACTTCACATCTAGTGGCTCAACACTATTACCATCACTAACTTATTTCCCATTGACCACCAAACTAGTGGACTTATCCAACTTTGGTGTTTGTGTTAACCAACTGAAATTAGTTGTGCACTTTTCCTTTAAAATTTTGCAAAAGATAGTTGAGTCATGGAGTCTTTTACACTGTAATGGTAGCATAAGACTAATTGGTATAATTTGTGTGATTTTCATATATATTTGGTCTTTATATGAGATATTTCCATCACTTGAGTGTGTAACCATGCTAAGCACTAGTACAAAGACATTCCATTCTTGATATGGTAAGATTCTTGGACATGTTAATTCCTTTGTGACTTGGCATTTCCATGGTGCTTTTGATGTTTATTTCACAAGGAAAGCTTCATGGATGGTAGATCATAATAGGAATGTCAATTATGTGTACACTCAGATATGAGATTAAGATTGTCATGTTATTGGTTTTGTTCTATCATAATACCTCTCTTGTATGTACTACAAGAGTAATCACCCTATTTAATGGTTTATAATTGGGTATACACTTGATGACCCTTCCCACATGCACCATGTATTAAATGAATGCAGGTATAGCAACGTATAGAGGCCTCCCTTTGAGGCAAAAAATAGGACTTCTTTAGAAGTAGCAGTATGAAATGATAGTTGTAGGTTTCATTTCCCTCTTTACAATCCTCTTGTGTTGACTCCCTTGGAAGAATTTCAAGCATAGCCTTCTAGTCTTGCAAATGCAACCAACGGGTTTCAAACCTATAGAACACATCTAATAGAAAAATGATGTGGTCCTTTTCATTGGTTTGAAAAATAAGTATAAGGACTGGTCTTATTCATGCATGCATAAATCCTGGATCCTTATGTTATCGCCGAGTAGGGTGCCATTGTAGGTAGATCAAACTTGAGGTGATAAAATAAGTTCTTTGACATATGAAAAAGTATCTAGCACCCATCAAGCACAACTAAATGTCACAACCATCAAGTACTACTAAGTGAGATATCACTGATGTCTGATACTCTGTTGAGTATCAGTTATTACCCTGGAGCAATGCCACATCGGACTATAGAAGGATTGCATTTATCCAACATTATTTAGTCCAATATCCTTTCCATAACCATCTATCAGATTTTCAAAGTCTTCTTTAGCACTATGATCTATATCAATAGAGAAAGGTACATCACATCACTATGATTTAAATTATAGGCTCAACCTAACTGGTAAATAATTTCTTTGGCATAAATGTTCTCTGAAATTACTACTCTGGGCCTTGTGGTGGAATATTAAATCAAACGAGAGATATTTTAGAATGATTTACATATGTTTTGGCTTGTTAATCTTTCTTCCGTTAATCTTTATTCTATCCAAAACACTCTTTAACCTCTTTGGTGAATGATATTCCTTTATTCACAAACTGTGTGGCAAGGTATGCCACCTTCTTTGGCATGCTTGCAGGCTCTCATCTCCCAACAATCTAAAGGTATCTTCAAAATGAAATTTTTCCTACTCCTATTTTTTTTTGTAGACAGTTGTCATCAGTCGATCTTCTACTATAATCATTTGGTTAATAGTGATAATGTGAGGGCCTTGTAGTTATTCCATGATCCACAAAGGTTATTAATCTCTTTTTCCATGATTCTTTTGATTTATTTTGCCATGGTCTCTTCACGGGTCATCCAGGAGGCTAAAGAAATAAATTTCACATCACCTAGCTGAGAGTTGGGGTCCCACACATTCATAGCAAGCAGTATTAAATTATCCAATATATAAAATTCTACCATCTTATCCCTATCTTGAATTTTACACCTAAGGAAAAAATCAATGAATGTTTTGATGCTTTGGAAAGGAGGGGATCCTTGTTGGGCTAATACTCTATTCTAAAATTGGCACCATTAGTATTTGACGAATAGAGAGTATGTTTTTAATGGATGTCTAGAGTGTGTCTACTAATTTGTCCAACCTTGCTTTTGACCATCCAAATACATTACTTGAAAATTTGTTAGCTGCCTTATTGATGCCTGTGAAGCTGGCCCCAACAAGCCAATTTGTGAATAAGGTAATTATCTCATCTCCATTGATCTAGACCTTAGAAACTTGATGGAAAGTGTCCAACTTCACAGGATGAGCATTGATATATAAATTCACTAGGTTGCGTCATAGTCCAATTACAGTAGATATATGGATCTCAAATTGTTGGGCTCCAAATATGTAAGGACAACTCTATGTTTTTGCACTTTGAAGAGGTGCATTTTTCTTTCTTGTTCATATCTGAAGAAGATTAGGATTTAATATTTTGCTTAGGTCCTTATTTTATAGGATTCTAGGCACTGCTGCACTTTATCTAAATCCTTGGTCTCTAAACTCCAATCCAATGGAGGAATTCTCCTCATTTTTTTATGGGTTTGCATCCCCTTTTTTGTTGATATTTTGGGACAAGGCTATTCTAAAGGATATCGATGGTGACTTTGGGAAGTTACTTGAAGTGGCAGAACACAAGGGATGCCAATTTTTGTGTCTTGTATCTGTGTTGAAGTCGAGTTGGATAAAGGTCTTATGGAGGCCATTCCTCTATAGCTGGATGAGAGGATCTTCCTCTAAGAATTGTATTACTATCAACTACCTTTCAAGTGTAATATTTGCCATAGATTTGGGAATTTTTTTAGGAATTTCTAGCAGGATGCTCATTCTGCTCCTAATCAATCTTAGGGGAACAAGGAACAAAGAAATGAAGAGGATCAATCTCAATTTAGGCTAGTGATGATTAAGAAGAAAACACAATTTGTACAATCAAAGAATCAAAAGCTCCCATGATTGATACGTCTAGGTCCAGTTGATTTCATGCTGTAGGAGTCTCAAAGATGTAAGAAGAAAACCAATTTATTCAATCAAAGAATAAAAAATCTCCTAATATTGATCCATCTAGCTACACTTGATTTCATGCTCAAGGAGTCTCAAATATGTAAGAAGAAAAACAATTTGTACAATCAAAAAATAAAAAAGATCCCAAGATTGACCTATCTACCTCCAGCTGATTTCATGCTCTAGGAGTCCAAAGGTGTTCAGGATGGCTAAGGAAGGAGGGGAGTCATTTCTTCAAATGGGCACACCCCAAGCACAAAGGCACATTGATTCCAAATGTAGTGTAAACCTCCAAGCAGGGTTCCCTATAACAGAGGTGGAAAAATGCTATTTTAGTCACCTGATGACATAAAGATATTTAGACTACCCAAGCCGAACAGTAATCTAAACAAAACCTCATTCATACGGTCACAGAAGAAGAGAGAATAATGGAAAGAAAATGAGAAAGGGTTAGTCCTCAAAGTTATACTGAAAATAGTGCTCCCTATAGTGCACTATACTGAAAATAGTGTGTTTTCCTTGTAGAATGGTAATTTGGAGCAGGTTAAAAAACTTGTTAGTACTCTCAATGAAGAAAATGTACCATATGAAGATGTTGTGGGTAAGTATGCAGTGGATAAGGCTCCATGGAATTTGAACTGTAAATTCATGCTCAGAATTAGGTTTAAAAACTAGTTGGTACTTCCATTTGAAAATAAATTTTGTCAAATAACATGAGCCATAATTGTAGAATGCTATAATTTGTGTCTATGTGACAATGATGAACCTATGCCAAGGCAAAATATTCCTAAAGATTTAGTACCTATGCTATAATTGTAGTACCTTCTTATTTCTGAATATGTAAACCCTTCTCTATTCGAGACAACTGACAATGATGGAGATACAAATACACTGAATTTACGAAAGACCAAAGAATAGATTTATTTCACATCAAGACACTGAAAAATGCACCTACAATCATAATTTTAAAAATACTCAGACTTTGACTGAGCCACCTATCAACTCAGGTTTTAACCTAGCCTCAAATCAACTCAGATACAATGACTCAGTTTTCAACTCAGATTGACTCGGGAAAATTAGGATCAAATGACTCAGATTTTGACTCATTTTTTACTGTGGCTAAGCTTCATGCTTTATTTGTCATCTTGGTGAATGGTTTTATTCCTATGCGTGTGGATACATGTTTTGCACTTCTTTCTGGGATCACTTGCAATGCCCCTCACCAGTTAATCATTACCAGTTACCCTTGGGTTAAAATTTTGGTTTTTGTTGCTTCTCTGCATGCTTGGATCTAGAGGGAGGGGTAGCAAGATTTTTAGAAATGATTAATGTTTAAAAGTTTTTAGGATCTATGTTTCCCTAGTTTCTGCAAATCAGATGTCTGCAATGGCTCTTCCTGTAAAAGATACAGGGCCATAAATTTGTTCCATACACAGGTGGGGATTGTGGTATGTTGTCCATTAAGTTTAGATAAAGACAGTATAATGGAAAATACCTCCAAAACCTCATTGCTACAGGTTCTATAGCAACGTAAGGGGTAGATACTTGCTCAAAGAGTACAAATAATTAGAGTAATTTTAGAGCTTAGCATGTAAATTTATGATATCATTGTAAATTTATAGTCAAGGGAACAATTGTGCATTCATCTTTGGGTCAACCTTTATACTAACTCTACTCTATTCAGATGATACTATTACTTGTGTGTATTGTTCTATTACTTTTGTGCATTGTTTTTTTTTTTCTTTTTGTATATTATATATTTCTTTCAAACTATTTGAGATTATTTGAATTGAAGTTGTAGTTATGGAGATTGGGATCCTAGTTTGTAGATTGCACATATTTAGAGTATTCTTAGGGATAGCATTCATTGATCGGTTAACTTGTGGACCTCAAATCAGTTATTTAAGCCAGCCAATAATTGAGAGTGTTATAACACTCTATAAATATTATGTTAGGAGTTGCATTGTGCGTTTGTGTGTGTCAAAATCTGGAATTAGAATGTCATCACTAGTGAATGTATAAATGCTTGCAGTGGACATGGCTTTGACAATATTGAATTAATTATCATTTTATACTATGCTATTTTCTAATCTTTTATTGAAATATGGCAAACTGAATAAATGATTTTCCCTGAAAGTTTTTATAGATGTTTATGCATAAAACCTTCACAAGGGTCATCACGCTCTGACTCTGTCTGTAGAGAAGATGTTTGTCTTTGTAGGATGAGAAGTTACTTGTGTTGGGAATTATGATATGCACAACTATATAGAGTTAATTGTGGAAATATTACATTTATTTTTTATCTAGCACCTCAAATTATATGACATATTTGTGCATTGTGTTGTTATTTTTGTAGGCTAATGCCCCAAGAATTAATATCAACCTGCACTAGGAAGTGATCTCCTTGTATAATGGCGTTTTGTATTCAAACTACACCATGTGGTTAATGAAAATTTCCAGTGAGAGGTGGAGTGCAAATGTGTCAAGGAGGTTTTTTAAATGACCGTCAACAATGTATCATGGCGAGGCTTCTGCAATAGCAAGGTTGCTAAGTAGTGAACCCCCTGAGATTGAGCTTTCTGATTATCAAATATTTCCAAGTGGTGACATTGAAAATCCTTCGGACCTTCTTAAGGGTACACAAGCTTCGTGATTTCTTTTCAGGTTAATGTTTCCCTCATTGCAAATACTTTGATTGCATTTTAAATTCTTTCATATGCATGTCTATTCATTTTAAGTATGCAAAGGGAAATTTTAAAAAGTTCCTAATAAATTCCAATTCTTTTAGGTTGTTTCATTGCCATCTTGAAACACATACATATGTACATATACAGTGTGTATGTGTGTTTAAAGAGGAGAGAGAGAGATTTATATTTAAAAGAACCCACATCTTCTCCCACTCAAGGGTTCTGACCTTGGGTCTTACCAATGATACAAGTGTGATTATTGTACTAGTTGTTATAAGTAACAAATTTCTTTGTTTTTAAAGTTGCAATTCATGGGTTTTCTTATTATTATTTTTTGTTTTTACCTAGTATGGTGCGAAAAATATTTATTGACGTTCTTGAGTGCACGTTACTACATGAACTGATTATATATTGATGAAATCTAACTTGTGATCACAATTAAAGGATATTATGTGTTTTTATTGTTAGTTCTAGCATGCTGAAAGTTCTTATGATTTATAGATGTGGGGTTGTAAGAAATTTGCTTTTTTTCATCCAATTTGTATTATATGGGATTTGGAATGTAGTATTTTGCAAGCATTTAGCCTTAAATGCGTAGTTCCTGAAATTTTCCTTATGTTCGCATCCAGTTTGGGAAAATATGACAAATAAATTATGTACTTGTCTGTTAAATAAAGAACAAATTCAAGAAATAAAAAAAATTGTGTTGATGGATTCTTCTTTGTTTGAGATGTTTGGATATATATCAGATCTTGTTAATGATGCAATATTTGATATAATCAATTTTTCATTGTTGGTGCAATCTCATGGCATCCATAGATGAAAATATCAATCTGATTGTGAGTGCCATGCATGCAAAATTTCAAAAAATAGCCAAAAATATAAAAAATAAATGTATGTAAGTGATGAGCATTTGGAAGGGGATTCTACATTTTTTTGGAAATCTCTAAACTTGCCATGCAAGTCCATGTAAATAATGGAGTAAAAAATTAAAATGTACAAATCAAGCTGCAAGTATAGAAAAATCATCTCATCCAAAGAGAGGTCTTACTGTCATGCAATATGACAACATTACTAGATATTAACAGTGATTTTTTGTAAAGTATGGACTTCTGTAGAGTTGAAAGAAATTGATGGGTTCACCCATGTGTCTATTGTGGCTACTTCAGTGTTAGAAAGGTTTTTAGTTTCATTAAGCCATTTATTTGGCAACATGCATTGTGAACTAGCTTAGTGTGTTGACATGGGCTTTTTAAAACCAATGAATTTTCATTCTTCCTTGTAGGTAATTTCATTGAAATTGGCCTTCCGTCTTTCATTTTGATCTCTAGATTTACTAGTTATGGGAATATGGTTATTTTCTAATGGCATACATTGGATTTTGTGTATGTGGGCTTTTCATTTAAAAAATAACATCTTGCAGTTTTCAGGTTATGTATGGGGTGACAATGAGGTATTCCCTTTCATCTTCTGCATAGTTAGTGAATTCCAGTACATTTCTCTGTGTTCTGATTTTAAGATTTATTTGTTAGCATGGAAGTTTGAGTACATGTTTTTATATTGCCTCCCTGGACAAAATGTTTGTGTAGAATGGGTTTTTTTTCGAACTTGTGAATTGTAATTGAGGTAGATGCTAGTTTTGTAACATTACACACTATTTGTTGCACCAGTTGAGGACATTTCTTGCATAATATGCAAGATTATACATCTCAGTATCAGTGTGGAGAGTGTTATTTAGTGGCATGTGGGGTTTTTTCATTGTGCCTGAAGTTATATTTCCTGGGCTCAACAGTGACTTTAGTCCTGTTGCATTTGAACTACAAGTATTTAGTCCTCTTTTAACAATATTGTTCCCTAAATCAGGATCAGTTGGTCACAATATTTCCAACAAGTTTTATCTCAAAATATAAGCATAATGTTTTAGAAGATCTGCAAGAAACACTCTCATTTTACCCATATAGTTTCTTTTTCTAAGACAGAAAAACGTAGCTAGTATGTCATAACTGATAATACTAAATATTTTGGAACCAAAAACAAAGTAAATGTTTTGAGTAGCTGCTAAAAGACATCAAGAAAATGGTACAAAAGTTTGAATGTTGAGTTTGAAAGATTGCCATGGAGAATCCAACTGAATCCTGCCTTTACCGTAAGGTGATAGCAATCACATAAGGTTGGAAGATTGTCAAGATGGATTTGGTGGAATTCTACTTGAAAAATGAGGAAGATACAGATTTGGGGATGAATATAAGCCAAGATAAAATGCATAACCAGGTTAACATCCTAGAGAACCAGCAAGCATTGTAGCTGTTAGAGTGCCTTCGGGGATAATGTTAGACTGGTATGTGATCTTTAAATTTGGTATTACTTATCTGTAGAACTACTGAGTTGTAAAATTTAAAATTTTGCATTTGCTAGGGGTGGGGGGGGGGGATTTGATTTATTATTTGTTTTAGGAGGGTTTATTGGAGTGTATTAACACTTCAACAATATTGATAAGTGATAAAATTTAGTATCCTAGTTACTATATTAGTTCCATGTGACCAACATACCATTTATATATCGTTAAACCATAGTGTTAATTAGTTTATTTTTCACGGTTGGTGGAAATAATTTTTTTAAATATTTTTTTGTTGTCGTTGGTATCTTAGTGACTGGGGTTACAAAAATATTTTTGTCGGAGCCATTACGGCGGGAGGGACTGGCTCATAAAATACTGAAGGATGGTTTCTACTGGCCAAAATTATTTGGAGATGTTTTTTCTTGGGTTAGAGCATGTGATAAGTGTCAAAAGTTTGCTGAGAGACAAAAATTAGCAGCTCTACCCTTGATTCCAGTTCATGTTAATGAACCATTTCAACAATGGGGAATAGATTTTATAGGTGAAATACATCCCCCTTCAAGTGGCCAACATAAATGGATATTAACTGCCACAAATTATTTTACAAGATGGGTGGAAGCCATACCTGCAAGGAATGCTACTGACACTGTCATCATAAATTTCATGGAAGAAAACATCATATCCAGGTTTGGATGCCCTGTGTGTGATAATGCCTGACCTTAAGTCTTGCAAAATTTGTAAACACGCAATGATGTAATATACATTCGGCACTCTGACTTACTACCCACAGGGGAATGGCTTGGCAGAGTCTTCAAACAAAACTCTAGTGAGGGCCTTGAAGAAGACTATCAATGAGAATCAGAAGAATTGGGATTCCCAATTGAAGTTTTCTCTATGGGAAAATAGAATTACCAGCAAAAGAGCAACTGGGAAATCTCCCTACAAATTGGTATATGGACGAGCAGTTGTGTTTCCTGTGCAGCTGGGTTTTCCAGTGGCACGTTTCATGCAAGAAAATCAGGAAGAGCCTGATGATATGGTCAGGAGAATTAATCAGTTGGTGGAATTAGAGGAAACACGAAACTAGGTGAGTCAGAGATTAACGGAGTATCAAGAGAGACTGAAACACATATTTGATCATCATGCAAAGGATAGAAAATTGTAGATTGGTGACCTGGTTCTCAGATGGGATGCCCGGAGGGCTGAAAAAGGAAAGCATGCCAAATTTGATCCCCTCTGGTTTGGCCCATTCAAAATTGTGGAACAAGGAGGTAATAATACGTTCATATTGGAGAATTTGCAGGGTGATTTGCTGGATGCCCCTGTGAATGGCCAATTCCTTAAGCCCTATTTTCAATTTTGATTTAGGCAGGGAGTGCCTATTGTACCATATTGCATATAAGTTTTGTTTCAGTTTTTGTTTGAATAAGAAATGTGCGCTGACAAATTATGAGAAGAAATGCAGAGGGGCTGAAGATCAGAGTTTACCAAAATGATGATCAAAAGGTCTGCAGGTTCTCGACACGTCCAGGGATGAACGTGCCGTCCCCAGATGGAGCCAATGTTGACCATATTAGCCCCTCCATTCAAATTTTTGGCCAGTAGTCCCATTTGAATCCTTTTAATTCCTCTTACATGGCCTAAGACCCTCATCTCCTTCCTACCATTGCCACCTTTCATGCCCAAAATCGTATTCAAAATGGCCCAAAACCCATATTCAGAAATATATCTGCCCTAGCTCCCTCCGGCCTCAGCCCCCTTCATTTTGTGCTCCACGTAACGTAGGAGCTAGCTCGTGGGCCAAAAAAAAGCGCTTACCCTATACGGCCATCTGGTGCATTTTGCGCCGTCCGATCAGACCACAGATCAATGCACCATAGCTCATCACCATGGTGGTCCCCGCGTCCGCGCCCATTGCAAAAACCAGCTGATTTATTCCACACCGCCTATCCAAGGCAGGCGGTATTTCCCATTGGGCCAACGGTTCCATACGTTGCTTGCCAAGTGTCCCACTGTACGATTTTGAAACCGCTCCTTTTCGCGCGTTAGGGTTCGGCCAAAAGACATGCAGCGGAATTCACCATCGCCGTTCGATCTGGGAACCTTCATCCAACGGTGGTCGCTTTTCAAAGTTGCATGGATATTAATCTAGGCATACGACGTCCCGGACGTACCACTCCATCACTCCCCAGCGCATTTTGGACCGTCTATCTCGTCCTGTGATCGTATGGCTCAGGTCATTTGTATAACCTGTTGGTTGACCGGGTCTTCCTCCACGACGTACTTCCACCTGTATTTCGTACATCCCCGTTATCGTCCCATGTGTCTATCGCGTCTTCCTCCATCTTTCATATATCACATTACGCGCCTTATTTTAGTGTTTACGCTATAAACCTTCACACTGTCCGTTCATTGTCACTCCACTACATTTCTCATCGCCACCTTTCATGCTTCCACCATTCCGCTACGTCGCTCTGTCACCCCCGCCATCCCCACTGCATTCACTCTCCCGTACACCGATTTTCTTAACAAGTTTTGTGTATTGTGCAGGGTGTAAAAGGAAGAAAATCACCTTTAATTATCACCTCCACTACAGAAATTGAAGATGCATCAGAAGATCAGCTTCCGGAGGCAGAAATTATGAAGAAAAGTCCTGGGTAGTTGCCGAGATATGACTTCCATTTAAAGAAGCAGTGTAGGAAATCAATCGAACCCTCCAGAGTAATCCAAAAGGCAGATTTTCGTAGATGAAAACATTAATGTTGCGGCAAGGAGAACTGGTTGATGGTCAAGGGTTTCAGCCTCCAGCATCGATGATTTTAAATTTCAATCCAACGTCCAGAAGGCAGGGAGTACGAATGCATTAAAATCATATCCTCTAGGTTTTTGTTTCAACAGGTGGTTCTCTTAAGAAAGTACAAAATGCTCATATTATTCCACCTTTGAGCCACGTTCTTGAAGAGATTTTATCCCTAGCATTTATTCCAGAGAGCTGGCCTCATAGTACCTACAATACAACATATTAATTGAGTAGTATAGGCGCGAATGTTTCCGCCATTTTGCTTAAATTAAGCAAATTAAATGCGCATCATCCACCTCATTGTCTAGAATTTTCTATCCCTTCTATAAAAACCCAGAAAAAAGACATTGTAGGGGTTCCAGATTTTTATCAGAGAATTGTGCAGTGAAAGGCATTTTTTGTATACATCTTGTAAAAGCTCTTGTATGAAGGCTCAGAGCTCGTAGGGTCTCAGTGAGGAGGAGTTCTATCTGTATTAGAGGATTCTGGTCTTTGGTATCCCACAGTATGTAACTTCCTTTCATGTTTTTAATACAACATTTCATTTTATCCATCTTCTTGTATCATGTACTGGAATGCGAGTGGCTCACTGATTTTAGGTAAGGATTTATCCTAGTTGATACCCATACTTGGATCAGTCAAGCGCTTTAAATATGGCTCAGGCATGATATACTGTTTCATGTTCATTTCATCCATATTTCTTCTATATTGGTTGCTTTGGGAGGGTGCTTTTAAAACGCCATTGTCATGTATGGATTCTTAGAATGATAAGCCCATATATGGTTCTGTTGTGTATCTGGGTATCAGACCAAAGTTAACTAATATCTTCTTATATTTCTTTCACTGCATACACCTTATGATATCTAATTTCTGTGGCATATTACTTGAATCGGCCCTTTTTACAGTAAATTGTCTCTTAACTGTCTGATGCTTTTGTGTTGGAGCTTTGCATCTTGTCTCTGCAACATTACTTTCCTTGTGGCAGTTTCTGTAAGATCTGGTCCCATTAAAAGTTGATTTCCTTGTTCTACAAGAGATAGCAAGAGATTTTTGGATTGACACCCAAATTTTATGATACACTCCCTGCTATGATAAGATGTCCTAGGCACTGGTCTATGGCAACTCTAGGCTGTCTCTAGGGGCGACAATTTTTGTCGACAACATCTTTCTGGCACCATTGCCGGGGACGAATTTAAGAAAATCAGAATCCCTGGGCCTCGACAAATCCTATTCACTCTCTAATCAGGTGACCACAGAGAGTTGAAGAGTTGCATATCTCTCACCTTGGCGACTCCACTGTTGTTTATTTGATAAATCTATTTGTAGTCCTGGCGCCTCGTATGCCATACCTGAGGTCAGATAAGTCTAATCCAAAGACACCTTGAGTGTCTGACCCTGAGAAGATCATACATAGAAGAAGTTGGAAAGAGAGGGGATCAGTCCCTACTGAAATCCCTGAATGTTTTGTAGAATATTATCAGTCCTCTTCTTCTCAACAAATCCAAGTAGAAAATCCTGACCCCACTGTTGGAGATACAAAATATTTTTCAGATAGCCCACTTAGAGGAGGTGTTAGAATTGGAGATATTTTTCACGCTACCCCTGAGACCGAAGAAGTCAAGGAAGTCACCAAGATAGCTGCTGTTAACCGTGAGCTATTCCCATCCACACCTCAGGCTACTGTTCAATATATTCCTATTGTTATTCATACTCCACTTCCACCTCCACCTATTCCTCCATTTGTACATCAAATTGATGCACAACCTCCTCCTCCAATGGCTAATGTCCCAGCCTTTTTTTTGAATAAATATTCCCCCCTGGCATTACCCCAAGTGTTGAATGATATGCCACAGGATTATTTGAAGATCTTGCCCAGATTCACTAGGGAAAATGAAATTGATGCTCAGAAACATCTTGAGACTTTCTGCTCTTTTGCAGAAAACTTCAATGTAGAAAACTTGGACGTGGTCTTAAGGCTATTTGTGAAATCTCTGGATGGTGAAGCCAGAAAATGGTTCAAGACATTGGGAAACCATTCCATAGCCACCTGGGACAATATGGAAAATAATTTTCTCAAAAAATTGGGAGAAAAGAAGGATCACGGTCAGTGTCTTACTGAGTTCAATACACTCAAGAATAAACATAATGAGGGGGTGTCAGAATTTATCAAAAGATTTAATAAGTTATATCTAAACCTCCCTGCAGATATGAAGCCGCATCAGAATGCTGCCAAAGTTGTTTCATAGTAGCCTTTGACTCAGATTTCGGTTTCTCTCTCAGGGAAAGAAAACCTGCCACCCTAGATGATGCTCAGTCAGATGCTCTTGAGTTGGAGGCAAATTTTGCTTCCACTGGAAAATTAAAAGGGAGAGATGAACAGGATACTAGAAGAAGGGGGAAAGAGGAGGTATCTACTTCAAATCAGGACAGAGACCCTGACAAGATGGAGGAAATAAGAAATATGATTAAAAAGCTGGTTAAGCTTGAATTGGAGGCCAAGAATGTAGCCCCTAAGAATTTTCAGAATACTCCAAACAGAGGTTACAATCCTCAGTATAGAATATCACCATTGCAAATACTGCCAAGAGAAGCAAAGGAGCAACAGGACCAAGTACCATACCCATTGTACCTGGAAGGCCCAGTAGAAGACTCAACTGAAGATGCTACCTATGAACTGCAAGATGAAAATCTCGCTTTCTCCAACAATGATGAAGTTGAATGCCCATTGCATGAAGAAGGAGAAGAGCTCAGAGACACAGAATATGCAGAAATTGATCACTATTGCAAACAGTTTAATGATTTCATGCAAGCACATTTTAACAAAAGATATGACCTCAGATCTTCCAGGAAGAGAACTCGAACTCAAGATTAGGAAGAAGAGCCTCTCCAGAAGGAAGCATTGGCTCAAAAGGAATCAACAGTGCAGAAAGTTACAGACAAAGGTAAGAGCCCTCTAAAAAAACCTCTGCAGTCTAATGATGAAACTCCTTCTTCCTCCAAAGTAGTCACTCCTCCTAATGCTGAGTCTGCGTCAAAAGAAGTTAAACCTTCAACTGAAAATAAAGAGTCAAAATAAGTTGCAATAGAAAATCCCACTCCTGCTTTCAATTTACAAAAAGAACTTGAGAAAGTCAAAATCCCAATCCCCCTGACTGAACTGTTAAAATAACCTGTTTATCAATCTCAAGTCACTTCTTTATTGTTCCCTCGTGAAGCACCAATAATTCCAGACAGTCTTAATATTCAAGAAGAAAGACCCATGGTTGTGTTTGGCCCTCATGTCAAGGAGATAGATCCTTCTACTCCTCCCTTCTATGTGTCTCTAGTGATTCATGACCTACTGTTGCACAATTGTATGTTAGATTGTGGGGCTTCCCATAATCTTATGCCGCTATCAATCATGGAACAACTAGGACTACAGATCACATGCCCATATAAAGACCTCTATTCATTTGATTCCAAAAGAGTTAAATGTCTAGGGATGATTAAGGATCTGGTAGTCAATCTGGCCCAAATTCCAGAAAAAAGTGTGGTAATGGACATTGTGGTGGCTGATATCCCAGCCCACTTTGGCATGCTGCTGTCAAGGTCCTGGGGAACAAAGATTGGTGGGTCACTCAAGATGGATTTAACATATTCCACCATCCCTATTTTTGGTGGCCAGGAGAGGAGATTATACAGAGAAACCAGATTTGTCAAGATGGTGACTAAGGCTGACAGCTCAGAGAATTCACTAGTCTACAACAAAGAAGGATATTTCTCATGTTTAATGTTAGAAGAAGATCAAAATTTTGCTCATGAACCTTCCTTTTGCCAAATCAAGACTAAGCAGCCTCTAGAGAATCATGAAGTAGGAGTATGGACTTTACATTTTGATGGAGCAAACTCAAGAGAAGGTAATGGGGCTGGAGTATTATTAATCTCCCCTACAGGAAAATGGATCCCACTATCTTTTAAATTGGAATACGAAGCTACGAATAATGTATTTGAATATGAAGCACTACTATTGGGATTGCAAACAGCCAGGAGCATGGGAATACAGTCCTTAAAGGTCCTGGGAGACTCTGAGCTGGTGGTCAGATAGGTCAGAAATCAATGTCAAACCAAGAACCCTCGGTTGAGGGTTTATAGGAATGAAGTTTGGGACATGGTGGAGAATTTCTTCTCAGCATGTAATATCCAGTTCATGCCCCGAGAGCAGAATAGAATGGCAGATTCTCTTGCTGTAGCTGCCAGTACATTTCGTCCTCCTCAGAATCCTCTCCTGAGGTATGAAATCGAGGTACATTATAGACCATCAATCCCAGATAATATTAAACACTAGCAGGTATTTCAAGATGATGAACAGATGAAGAGATTCTTGGAAAGAGTGGGAGAATTTTCTAATATGGAGATTGATGGTTGTGAAGAAGATAAGGCTGAGAATGTTTCAGATAATAATTGGGAAGAGAAGATGGCCGGCAGTAAAGTGTTGCAGCTGAAAGGAAATGTCATCCCTAGAGGGTTGGTGCCTCTAGAAATATTATTTGATAAAAACGATGTCCCTTTCCAGCCTAGTAAAGTGGTAGAGGAAGATCAGGTGGAAGATCTAAATCTGGCTACTGAGGTTGAGCCCAAAATTTTAAAATTATCCAAGAAGGTCCCAGAGGAATATAAGGAAAAATACTTGAAATTATTTCAGTCATACAAGGATGTATTTGCATGGTCCTATCATGAACTTAAAACTTTTGATATTAGTATAATGCAGCATAAAATTCCTCTGAGGGAAGATGAAAAACCTTATAAGCAGCAGCTTAGACAGATGAATCCTCTCCTGCTTCCCTCCATTGAAAAAGAAATCAAGAAGCTGCTAAAGGCCAAAATAATTGTACCATTGAGGTACTCAGAATGGGTGGCGAACCTTGTCCCTGTTCGAAAGAAGAATGGAGAAATAAGGCTGTGTGTGGATTTCAGGAATTTAAATAGAGCATCTTTAAAAGATAATTATCCACTCCCAAAAATGGACTACATTCTGCAGAAAGTAGTGGGAGCTTCTAGGATGTCAATGATGGATGGATTTTCTGGTTATAATAAAGTGGTTGTACTTCCAGAAGATCAAAAGAAGACTGCTTTCACCACGCCATGGGGAACATTTATGTATGCCAGGATGCCTTTTGGATTGATTAATGTAGGGGCTACCTTTCAGAGGGAAATGGACATTGCTTTCGTTGGGGAGCAGGATAAATTTTTAGTGGTATACCTCGATGATATCACAGTGTTTTCAAAAGATGATGCTGAGCACATTGAGCATTTACGCAGAAATTTTGAAAAATGCAGAAGGTATGGTATTTCTCTCAATCCACAAAAGTCTTTATTTGCATTAGAGGAAGGAAAACTTTTGGGGCATATTGTAACTAAAGAGGGAGTAAAGATAGACCCCAAAAGGGTAGAGGTTATAAATAGCATCCCTCTCCCCAGAAATAAGAAGGAAGTGCAAGTATTTTTAGGCCGGATAAATTTTCTGAGAAGGTTTATTCCTAACTATGCTGAGATAGTTAGGCATATAACTGATATGCTGAAAAAGAATAATGGAGTAAAATGGTCTCAGGAATCTAGAGATGCATTCACCAGGATAAAACAAGCATTTGCTGAAGCTCCTGTGCTAGCTGGACCAGATTATGCAAAGCCATTTATGATCTTTTCCTTTGCATCGCCACATACAATAGCTGGAGTGTTATTACAGAAAAACGAAGAAGGATATGAGCAGCCCATTGCCTTTTTTAGTCAGGTTCTTCATGATGCGGAACTGAAGTATAATATATTGGAGAAGAAAGCCTATGCCCTGGTGAAATCCCTCAAAGCTTTCCGCATGTATATTTTGCAGTCTCACATCACTGAATTTGTGCCTACCGCAGCTGTAAAGGATATCCTTGTTCGGGGAGACAGTGAAGGAAAGAGGGGAAGGTGGATTGCAAAAATACAGGAGTATGATCTGGACATCCATCCAACCAAGCTAATCAAAGGACAGGGGCTTGCAAAAATTCTATCCGAATCAAACTATCAGGCTTTGGGCATAAATCTGTCTATGATAGCAAGTGGGGAGTCTGAGAATGAAAAAGAACAGCAAGGACTGGAGGTAGCCACTCAGAAAGCACATATAAAATATCTCACTAGTCCATGGTATAAAGAAATAGTGGAATATCTTTTAACACTCAGCTATCCTCCAAGTTGTGATAAAGCAAAATACAGGGCTTTAAGATTGAAATCACAGAAATACATAGTTGCTAATGGGCAGCTATATTGGAGGGACCCTTCAGGCATACTACTATTATGCCTCACAGAAAATGAAGTGGAAAATAGAATGATAGAATTCCATGAGGGAATTTGTGGAGGCCATTACAACTGGAGAGCCACAGCCCATAAAATTCTGAAGGTTGGTTTCTACTGACCAAAATTATTTGGAGATGCTTTTACTTGGTCAGAGCTTGTGATAAGTGTCAAAAATTTGCTGAGGTACAGAAGTCGGTAGCTCTGCCCCTGATTCCAGTTCATGTGAGTGAGCAATTTCAACAATGGGGAATAGATTTTATAGGTGAGATACATCCCCCATCAAGTGGACAACATAAATGGATATTAACTGCCACAGATTATTTTACAAAATGGGTGGAAGCCATACCTGCAAGGAATGCTACTGACATTGTCATCATAAAGTTCATGGAAGAAAACATCATATCCAGGTTTGGCTGCCCTGCTAAAATAGTAACTGATAACGCATAGGCCTTCAAATCTGCAAAATTTGTGAATTTCTGTCAACAGTATAATATTTCACTTAATCATTCCACAGCTTATTATCCACAGGGAAATGGTTTGGAAAAATCCTCTAATAAAACTCTGGTGAGGGCCTTGAAGAAAACTATTAATGAAAATCAGAAGAATTGGGATTCCCAATTGAAATTTTCTCTATGGGATAATAGAATCACTAGCAAGAGAGCAACTAGGAAATTTCCATATGAATTGGTGTATGGACGAGCAGCAGTGTTTCCTGTGCAGCTGGCCTTACCAGTGGCACATTTCATGCAGGAAAGTCAGGAAGAACCAGATGATATGGTCAGAAGAATCAATCAATTGGTGGAGTTAGAGGAAACACGAAACCAAGTGAGTCAGAGACTAACAGAATATCAAGAGAAAATGAAACATATATTTGATCAGCATGCAAAAGATAGAAAATTGCAGATTGGAGACCTAGTGCTCAGGTGGGATGTCAGGAGGGTTGAAAAAGGAAAACATGGCAAGCTCGATCCACTGTGGTTTGGCCCATTTAAAATTGTGGAACAGGCAGGAAATAACGCGTTTATATTGGAGAATTTGCAGGGTGACTTGCTGGATGCCCCTGTAAATGGCCAATTCCTAAGGCCCTACTTTTAATTCTGATTCAGGCAGGGAGTTCCCGTTGTACCATATCGTATATAAGTTTTTTTTTTCAATTTTTGTTTCGATAAGGGATGTGTGCTGATGAATTGTGAGGAGAAATGCAGTGGGGCTGAACAGCATAGTTCATAGAAGATGATCAGGTGGTCTGCGAATTCTCGACACGTTCAGGGATGAACGTGCCCTCCCCAGTTGGAGCCGATGTTATCCATTTCAGCCCCCCATTAATAATTTTTTTTTTGGTCATCAGCCCCTCTTGAACCTTTCAAAGTTTTTTATCATGGCTTAAGAGATTCATTTTTGCTTACCATTGCTTACCTCTGCTCTAAAACGCACTAAAAGGCCGAGAGACCCACCTTTGAAAATATTTCAGGCTCGGTCCCTTTAGCCCTAGCCCCCCTTTCTTTTCCCTCATATAGCCTGAACGCTTAACTAAGAGCTGATCTAAGGGGCACTTACCCAATATATAAATCAGGCACATTGTAGACCATAGATCTACGCAGATCTGACGGCCCCTACTGTTCCATCACACGCGCGGTCCCCACTCCATTTGCCCGCTCTAAACATCTGTTCGCTGTCGATCAAAACACAAATCAATGGCACAAAATCTTATTTTTTATGGTGGTCCCCGTTCTCATTGCAAAACCCACCTAGTTTCCATCGCACTGCTTTTGAGCGGCAGGTGGTATTTCACAATTAGCAGCGATTCCATTCAGTGTCTGCCACATGTCTCCATGTACGATTCCTTTACCACCCTCCATCACACATTATCATTCGGTCAAAGTCGCCCAGCGATATCCATGCTAGCCATTCGATTTGAAGGTCCTCATCTGATGGTTGTCACACTCGGGAGTTGCATGAACAATAATCTAAGTGAACAGTGCTCCGGGCCCGCGGTCTATCGCCTCAAATGTTGTTTGAACCATTGATCTCGTTTCAAGAATGAATGGCCCAGATCACCCGCGTGACCAGTTGTTGACTAGGTCTACCTACACGTCATCATCCCAAGCGTCTATCGTGTTTTTCCTCCGCCATTCACATATTTCATTCATAAATCACATTTCGACATTTTTCATGGAGAGCTATCACCAGCCCATCCTCCATCGTTTCTCTGCATCTCTCAGCCACCCCGCATCGTTTCATCATTTCGCCAAGTTTATACCACCATTTCCATCAACCCCACCACGTTCACCATCCCCGTGTCTGGTTTTCTTTAACGAGTTTGCGGTTTTGCAGGTTTTCCACGACAGATAATTATCATGATTCACTGCCTCCATTACAGAAGCCGACAACGCATGACAGGATCATGTTTCAGGAGAAAAATTTATGAAAAATATCCGGGAGCTGCTATGATATGACCACCATTAAAGAAAGCAAGGATTTAAATCTATTAAACCCTCCAGGGTCATTCAAATGCACAGGTTGAGCAAATGAAGAATTAATGGCGCAGATAGATAATATTAGTGAAGAGCAGGGGATTAAATAAATTCATTTAAGGACTTTGGGGCTTTTACATAACCTTTTGGAGGCAAAGTACCAGATCGAAGACCCTGTAGATCACTAGAAAGATCTTTTCACAGAAAACAATGCCCTCAAGGTTTATTTAAGCCAGATTTTCTTCAAGAAAGGACAGAATGTTCATGTGAATTTCTCTCTATACCGTGTTCCTGAAGAGATTTTCTACCCAGTGCATTTATTTCTGTTGGCAGCAGAGTACACACAGCTCAGCATGGTCATTCAGCAGTGTGGGCACGAAGATTTTCCACCATTTTGTTTAAATTAAGCCAATTAAATGAGAATCACCTACCCCATTTTATGGAGTTTTCACTCTCTCCTATAAAACTCCAGAAGAAAGACATTGTAAAGGTTCCAGATTTTTATCAGAGAATTGTGCAGTGAACTGCATTTTTGTATACATTTTGTATAAACTCTTGTATGAAGGCTCAGAGCCCGTAGGGTCTCAGTGAGGAGGATTTCTATCTGTATTAGAGGATTCTGGTCTTTGGTATCCCACAGTATGTAACTTCCTTTTATGTGTTTAATACAACATTTCATTTTACCCATCTTCTTGTATCATGTACTGGAATGCGAGTGGCTCATTGATCTTAGGTAAGGATTTATCCTAGTTGATACCCATACTTGGATCAGTCAAGCGCTTTAAATATGGCTCAGGCATGATATACTGTTTCATGTTCATTTCATCCATCTTTCTGCTATATTAGTTGCTTTGGGAGGGTGCTTTTAAAATTCCATTGTCATGTATGGATTCTTAGAATGATAAGCCCATATATGGTTCTGTTGTGTTTCTGGGTATCAGACCAAAGTTAACTAATATCTTCTTATATTTATTTCACTGCATACACCTTATGATATCTAATTTCTGTGGCATATTACTTGAATCAGCCCTCTTTACAGTAAATTGTCTCTTAACTGTCTGATGCTTTTGTGTTGGAGCTTTGCATCTTGTCTCTGCAACATTACTTTCCTTGTGGCAGTTTCTGTAAGATCTGGTCCCATTAAAAGTTGATTTCCTTGTTCTACAAGAGATAGCAGGAGAGTTTTGGATTGACACCCAAATTTTATGATACACTCCCTGCTATGATAAGATGTCCTAGGCATTGGTCTATGGCAACTCGAGGTTGTCTCTAGGGGCGACAATTTCTGTCGACAACATCTTTCTAGCGCCATTGCCAGGGACGAATTTAAGAAAATCAAAATCCCTGGGCCTCGACAAATCCTATTCACTCTCTAATCAAGTGAGCACAGAGAGTTGAAGAGTTGCATATCTCTCACCTTGGTGACTCCACTGTTGCTTATTTGATAAATCTATTTGTAGTCCTGGCTCCTCGTAAGCCATACCTGAGGTCAGATAAGTCTAAGCCAAAGACACCTTCAGTGTCTGACCCTAAGAAGATCATACATAGAAGAAGTTGGAAAGAGACGGGATCAGTCCGTGCTGAAATCCCTGAATGTTCTGTAGAATATTATCCGTCCTCTTCTTCTCAAGAAATCCAAGTAGAAAATCCTGACCCCACTGTTGGAGATACAAAATATTTTTCAGATATCCCACTTAGAGGAGGTGTTAGAATTGAAGATATTTTTCACGCTACCCCTGAGGCCGAAGTAGTCATGGAAGTCACCAAGGTAGCTGCTGTTAACCTTGAGCTATTCCCATCCACACCTCAGGCTAATGTTCAATATATTCCTATTGTTATTCATACTCCACTTCCACCTCCACCTCTTCCTCCATTTGTACATCAAATTGCTGCACAACCTCCTCCTCCAATGGCTAATGTCCCAGCCTTTTTGTTGAATAAATATTCCCCCCTGGCATTACCCCAAGTGTTGAATGATATGCCACAGGATTATTTGAAGATCTTGCCCAGATTCACTAGGGAAAATGAAATTGATGCTCAGAAACATCTTGAGACTTTCTGCTCTTTTGCAGAAAACTTAAATGTAGAACACTTGGATGTGTTCTTAAGGCTATTTGTGAAATATCTGGATGGTGAAGCCAAAAAATGGTTCAAGACATTTGGAAACCGTTCCATAGCCACCTGGGACAATATGGAAAATACTTTTCTCAGAAAACTGGGAGAAAAGAAGGATCACGGTCAATGTCTTACTGAGTTCAATACACTCAAGAAAAAACATAATGAGGGGGTGTCAGAATTTATCAAAATATTTAATAAGTTATATCTAAACCTCCCTACAGATATGAAGCCTCATCAGAATGCTGCCAAAGTTGTTTCATAGCAGCCTTTGACTCAGATTTCAGTTTCTCTCTCAAGGAAAGAAAGCCTGCCACCCTAGATGATGCTCAGTCGGATGCTCTTGAGTTGGAGGAAAATTTTGCTTCCATTGGAAAATTAAAAGGGAGAGCTGAACAGGATACTATAAGAAGGGGGAAAGAGGAGGTATCTACTTCAAATCAGGACAGAGACCCTAACAAGATGGAGGAAATAAGCAAGATGATTAAAAAGCTGGTTAATCTTGAATTGGGGGCCAAGAATGCATCCCCTAAGAATTTTCAGAATACTCCAAACAGAGGTTACAATCCTCAGTATAGAAGATCACCATTGCAAATACTGCCAAGGGAAGCAAAGGAGCAACAGGACCAAGTACCATACCCACTGTACCTGGAAGGCCTAGTAGAAGACTCCACTGAAGATGCTGCCTATGAACTGCAAGATGCAAATCTCGCTTTCTCCAACAATGATGAAGTTGAATGCCCATTGCATGAAGAAGGAGAAGAGCTCAGAGACACAGAAGATGCAGAAATTGATCACTATTGCAAACAGTTTGATGATTTCATGCAAGCACATTTTAACAGAAGATATGACCTCAGATCTTCCAGGAAGAGAACTCAAACTAAAGATCAGGAAGAAGAGCCTCTCCAGAAGGAAGCATCGGCTCAAAAGGAATCAACAGTGCAGAAAGTTACAGACAAAGGTAAGAGCCCTCTAAACAAACCTCTGCAGTCTAATGATCAAACTCCTTCTTCCTCAAAAGTAGTCACTCCTCCTAATGCTGAGTCTGTGTCAAAAGAAGTTAAACCTTCAGCTGAAAATAGAGAGTCAAAAGAAGTTGCAATAGAAAATCCCACTCCTGCTTTCAATTTACAAAAAGAACTTGAGAAAGTCAAAATCCCAATCCCCCTGACTGAACTGTTAAAATAACATGTTTATCAATCTCAAGTCACTTCTTTATTGTTCCCTCCTGAAGCACCAATAATTCCAGACAGTCTTAATATTCAAGAATAAAGACCCATGGTTGTGTTTGGCCCTCATGTCAAGGAGATAGATCCTTCTACTCCTCCCTTCTATGTGTCTCTAGTGATTCATGACCTACTGTTGCAAAATTGTATGTTAGATTCTGGGGCTTCCCATAATCTTATGCCTCTATCAGTCATGGAACAGCTAGGACTATAGATCACACGCCCATATAAAGACCTCTATTCATTTGATTCCAAAAGAGTTAAATGTCTAGGGATGATTAAGGATCTGGTAGTCAATCTGGCCCAAATTCCAGAAAAAAGTGTGGTAATGGACATTGTGGTGGCTGATATCCCAGCCCGCTTTGGAATGTTGATGTCAAGGTCCTGGGGAACAAAGATTGGTGGGTCACTCAAGATGGATTTAACATATTCTACCATCCCTGTTTTTGGTGGCCAGGAGAGGAGATTATACAGAGAA
Organism: Pinus albicaulis; assembly: GCA_034641835.2. Lineage (NCBI taxonomy): Eukaryota > Viridiplantae > Streptophyta > Pinopsida > Pinales > Pinaceae > Pinus > Pinus albicaulis. The sequence goes on along the minus strand of JAXQQM020081378.1, from coordinate 37,990 downwards.
ACCAGATTTTTCAAGATGGTGACTAAGGTTGACAGCTCAGAGAATTCACCAGTCTACAACAAAGAAGGAGATTTCTCATGTTTAATGTTAGAAGAAGATCAAAATTTTGCTCATGAACCTTCCTTCTTCCAAATCAAGACTGATCAGCCTCCAGAGAATCATGAAGCAGGAGTATGGACTTTACATTTTGATGGAGCAAACTCAAGAGAAGGTAATGGGGCTGGAGTATTATTAATCTCCCCTCCAGGAAAATGGATCCCACTTTCTTTTAAATTGGAATACGAAGCTACTAATAATGTATCTGAATATGAAGCACTGCTATTGGGATTGCAAACAACCAGGAGCATGGGCATACAGTGTTTAAAGGTCCTGGGAGACTCTGAGCTGGTGGTCAGACAGGTCAGAAATCAATGTCAAACCAAGCATCCTCGGTTGAGGGCTTATAGGAATGAAGTTTGGGACATGGTGGAGAATTTCTTCTCAGCATTTAATATCCATTTCATGCCCCGGGAGCAGAATAGAATGGTAGATTCTCTTGCTGTAGCTGCCAATACATTTCATCCTCCTCAGAATCCTCTCCTGAGGTATGAAATCGAGGTACATTATAGAACATCAATCCGAGATAATATTAAACACTAGCAGGTATTTCAAGATGATGAACAGATGAAGAGATTCTTGGAAAGAGTGGGAGAATTTTCTAATATGGAGATTGATGGTTGTGAAGAAGATAAGGCTGAGAATGTTTCAGAAAATAATTGGGAAGAGAAGATGGCCGGCAGTAAAGTGTTGCAGCTGAAAGGAAATGTCATCCCTAGAGGGTTGGTGCCTCTAGAAAGATTATTTGATAAAAACGATGTCCCTTTCCAGCCTAGTAAAGTGGTAGAGGAAGATCAGGTGGAAGATCTGAATCTGGGTACTGAGGTTGAGCCCAAAATTGTAAAATTATCCAAGAAGGTCCCAGAGGAATATAAGGAAAAATACTTGAAATTATTTCGGCCATACAAGGATGTATTTGCATGGTCCTATCATGACCTTAAAAATTTTGATATTAGTATAATGCAGCATAAAATTCCTCTGAGGGAAGATGCAAAACCTTATAAGCAGAAGCTTAGACAGATGAATCCTCTCCTGCTTCCCTCCATTGAAAAAGAAATCAAGAAGCTGCTAAAGGCCAAAATAATTGTACCATTGAGGTACTCAGAATGGGTGGCAAACCTTGTCCCTGTTCGAAAGAAGAATGGAGGAATAAGGCTGTGTGTGGATTTCAGGAATTTAAATAGAGCATCTTTAAAAGATAATTATCCACTCCCAAAAATGGACTACATTCTGCAGAAAGTAGTGGGAGCTTCTAGGATGTCAATGATGGATGGATTTTCTGGTTATAATCAGGTGGTTGTACTTCCAGAAGATCAAAAGAAGATTGCTTTCACCATGCCATGGGGAACATTTATGTATGCCAGGATGCCTTTTGGATTGATTAATGCAGGGGCTACCTTTCAGAGGGAAATGGACATTGCATTCGTTAGGGAGAAAGATAAATTTTTAGTGGTATACCTCGATGATATCACAACGTTTTCAAAAGATGATGCTGAGCACATTGAGCATTTACGCAGAACTTTTGAAAAATGCAGAAGGTATGGTCTTTCTCTCAATCCAAAAAAGTCTTTATTTGCATTAGAGGAAGGCAAACTTTTGGGGCATATTGTAACTAAAGAGGGAGTAAAGATAGACCCCTAAAGGGTAGAGGTTATAAATAGCATCCCTCTCCCCAGAAATAAGAAGGAAGTGCAAGTATTTTTAGGCCGGATAAATTTTCTGAGAAGGTTTATTCCTAACTATGCTGAGATAGTTAGGCATTTAACTGATATGCTGAAAAAGAATAATGGAGTAAAATGGTCTCAGGAATCTAGAGATGCATTCACCAGGATAAAACAAGCATTTTTTGAAGCTCCTGTGCTAGCTGGACCGGATTATGCAAAGCCATTTATGATATTTTTCTTTGCATCGCCACATACAGTAGCTAGAGTGTTATTACAGAAAAACGAAGAAGGATATGAGCAGCCCATTCCCTTTTTCAGTCAGGTTCTTCATGATGCAGAACTGAAGTATAATATATTGGAGAAGAAAACCTATGCCCTGGTGAAATCCCTCAAAGCTTTCCGCATGTATATTTTGCAGTCACACATCACTGCATTTGTGCCTACCACAGCTGTAAAGGATATCCTTGTTCAGGGAGACAATGAAGGAAAGAGGGGAAGGTGGATTGCAAAAATACAGGAGTATGATCTGGACATTCGTCCAACCAAGCTAATCAAAGGACAGGGGCTTGCAAAAATTCTATCCAAATCAAACTATCAGGCTTTGGGCATAAATCTGTCTATGATAGCAAGTGGGGAGTCTGAGAATGAAAAAGAATAGCAAGGACTGAAGGTAGCCACTCAGAAAGCACATATAAAATATCTCACTAGTCCATGGTATAAAGAAATAGTGGAATATCTTTTAACACTCAGCTGTCCTCCAAGTTGTGATAAAGCAAAATGCAGGGCTTTAAGATTGAAATCACAGAAATAAATAGTTGCTAATGGGCAGCTATATTGGAGGGACCCTTCAAGCATACTACTATTATGCCTCACAGAAAATGAAGTGGAAAATATAATGATAGAATTCCATGAGGGAATTTGTGGAGGCCATTATAGCTGGAGAGCCACAGCCCATAAAATTTTGAAGGCTGGTTTCTACTGGCCAAAATTATTTGGAGATGATTTTACTTGGGTCATAGCTTGTGATAAGTGTCAGAAATTTGCTGAGAGACAGAAGTCGGAAGCTCTGCCCCTGATTCCAGTTCATGTGAGTGAGCCATTTCAACAATGGGGAATAGATTTTATAGGTGAGATACATCCCCCATCAAGTGAACAACATAAATGGATATTAATTGCCACAGATTATTTTACAAAATGGGTGGAAGCCATACCTACAAGGAATGCTACTGACACTGTCATCATAAAGTTCATGGAAGAAAACATCATATCCAGGTTTGGCTGCCCTGCTAAAATCGTAACTGATAACGCACAGGCCTTCAAATCTGCAAAATTTGTGAATTTCTGTCAACAGTATAATATTGCACTTAATCATTCCACAGCTTATTATCCACAGGGAAATGGTTTGGCAGAATCCTCTAATAAAACTCTGGTGAGGGCCTTGAAGAAAAATATTAATGAAAATCAGAAGAATTGGGATTCCCAATTGAAATTTTCTCTATGGGCTAATAGAATCACTAGCAAGAGAGAAACTGGGAAATCTCTATATGAATTGGTGTATGGATGAGCAGCAGTGTTTCCCGTGCAGATGGCCTTACCAGTGGCACGTTTCATGCAGGAAAGTCAGGAAGAACCAGATGATATGGTCAGAAGAATCAATCAATTGGTGGAGTTAGAGGAAACACGAAACCAAGTGAGTCAGAGACTAACAGAATATCAAGAGAAAGTGAAACATATATTTGATCAGCATGAAAAAGATATAAATTGCAGATTGGAGACCTAGTGCTCAGGTGGGATGTCAGGAGGGTTGAAAAAGGAAAACATGGCAAGTTCAATCCATTGTGGTTTGGCCCATTTAAAATTGTGGAACAGGCAGGAAGTAACGCGTTTATATTGGAGAATTTGCAGGGTGACTTGCTGGATGCCCCTGTAAATGGCCAATTCCTAAAGCCCTACTTTAAATTCTGATTCAAGCAGGGAGTGCCCGTTGTACCATATCGTATATAAGTTTTGTTTCAGTTTTTGTTTCGATAAGGGATGTGTGCTAATGAATTGTGAGGAGAAATGTCGCGGGGCTGAACAACATAGTTCATAGAAGATGATCAGGTGGTCTGCGAATTCTCGACACATTTAGGGATGAACATGCCATCCCCAGTTGGAGCCGATGTTATCCATGTCAGCCCCCCATTAATAATTTTTTTTTGGTCATCAGCCCCTCTTGAACCTTTCAAAGTTTCCTATCGTGGCTTAAGAGATTCATTTTTGCTTACCGTTGCTTACCTCTGCTCTAAAACGCAATAAAAGGCCGAGAAACCCACCTTTGAAAATATTTCAGGCTCAGTCCCTTTAGCCCTAGCCCCCCTGCCTTTTCCCTCATATAGCCTGAACGCTTAACTAAGAGCTGCTCTAAGGGGCGCTTACCCAATATATAAATCGGGCACATTGTAGACCATAGATCTACGCAGATCTGACGGCCCCTACTATTCCATCAAACGCCCGGTCCCCACTCCATTTGCCCGCTCTAAACATCTGTTCTTCGTCGATCAAAACACAAATCAATGGCACAGAATCTTATTTGTTATGGTGGTCCCCGCGCTCATTGCAAAACCCACATGGTTTCCATCGCACTGCTTTTGAGCGGCAGGTGGTATTTCATAATTAGCAGCGATTCCATTCAGTGTCTACCACGTGTCTCCATGTACGATTCCAATACCACCCTCCATCGCACATTATCATTCGGTCAAAGTCGCCCAGCGATATCCATGCTAGCCGTTCGATTTGAAGGTCCCCATCTGACGGTTGTCACACTTGGGAGTTGCATGAACGATAATCTAAGTGAACAGTGCTCCAGGGCCGCGGTCTATTGCCTCAAATGTTGTTTGAACCATTGATCTTGTTTCAAGAATGAATGGCCCAGATCACCCGCGTGACCAGTTGTTGACTAGGTCTACCTACACGTCATCATCCCATGCATCTATCGTGTTTTTCCTCCGCCATTCACATATTTCATTCATAAATCACATTTCGACGTTTTTCATGGAGAGCTATCACCAGCATGTTCTCCATCGTTTCTCTGCATCTCTCCGCCACCCCGCATCGTTTCATCATTCCACCAAGTCTGCACCACCATTTCCATCAACCCCACCACGTTCACCATCCCTGTGTTTGGTTTTCTTTAACAAGTTTGCGGTTTTGCAGGTTTGCCACGGCAGATAATTATCATGATTCACTGCCTCCATTACAAAAGCCGAGAACGCATGATAGGACCATGTTTCAGGAGAAAAATTTATGAAAAAGATCCCAGAGCTGCTATGATATGACCACCATTAAAGAAAGCAAGGATTTAAATCTATTAAACCCTCCAGGGTCATTCAAATGCACAGGTTGAGCAGATGAAGAATTAATGGCGCAGATAGATAATATCAGTGAAGAGCAGGGGATTAAAGAAATGCATTTAAGGACTTTGGGGCTTTTACATAACCTTTTGGAGGCAAAGTACTGGATCGAAGACCCTGCAGATCACTAGAAAGATCTTTTCACAGAAAACAATGCCCTCAAGGTTTATTTAAGCCGGATTTTCTTCAAGAAAGGACAGAATGTTCATGTGAATTTCTCTCTATACCGTGTTCCTGAAGATATTTTCTACCCAGTGCATTTATTTCTGCCGGCAGCAGAATACACACAGCTCAGCATGGTCATTCAACAGTGTGGGCGCAAAGGTTTTCCACCATTTTGTTTAAATTAAGCCAATTAAATGAGTATCACCTACCCCATTTTCTGGAGTTTTCAGTCTCTCCTATAAAACTCCAGAAGAAAGACATTGTAAAGGTTCCAGATTTTTATCAGAGAATTGTGCAGTGAAAGGCATTTTTGTATACATTTTGTATAAGCTCTTGTATGAAGGCTCAGAGCCCATAGGGTCTCAGTGAGGAGGAGTTCTATCTGTATTAGAGGATTCTAGTCTTTGGTATCCCACAGTATGTAACTTCCTTTTATGTGTTTAATACAACATTTCATTTTACCCATCTTCTTGTATCATGTACTGGAATGCGAGTGGCTCACTGATTTTAGGTAAGGATTTATCCTAGTCGATGCCCATACTTGTATCAGTCAAGCGCTTTAAATATGGCTCAGGCATGATATACTGTTTCATGTTCATTTCATCCATCTTTCTGCTATATTAGTTACTTTGGGAGGGTGCTTTTAAAACGCCATTTTCATGTATGGATTCTTAGAATGATAAGCCCATATATGGTTATGTTGTGTATCTGGGTATCAGACCAAAGTTAACTAATATCTTCTTATATTTCTTTCACTGCATACACGTTATGATATCTAATTTCTGTGGCATATTACTTGAATCGGCCCTCTTTACAGTAAATTGTCTCTTAACTGTCTGATGCTTTTGTGTTGGAGCTTTACATCTTGTCTCTGCAACATTACTTTCCTTGTGGCAGTTTCTGTAAGATCTGGTCCCATTAAAAGTTGATTTCCTTGTTCTACAAGAGATAGCAGGAGAGTTTTGGATTGACACCCAAATTTTATGATACACTCCCTGCTATGATAAGATGTCCTAGGCACTGGTCTATGGCAACTCTAGGCTGTCTCTAGGGGCGACAATTTCTGTCGACAACAGAATCCTGGGGGTCTATTCCACCAATGGCCAAAAGCAAGGCTTTCCTTTGTGCTGGATAGGTTTACAATACTTCGAGAGCAGACATGGCTGACGGTGCCTACGCCAAATCTTCTACAATGTTGTAGTTTTGGGCGGCACATGCAGAGGTGTTATGATTTGTGCGTCGAAGTGTCCCTTTGGGGGGACAAATCACGGGGTCAGTAGTAGGGCGTTCGATATGCAGATCGTTGGGCGGCGGTGGATTTGAAATGGTACCAAGTTCTTGAGCATCTATGGTAGGATTTCCATAAATCTTGGCTCGTATCTGAAGTTCAACACTTTCAATGCGCAGATGATCCTTCACCGAAAGGATGTGAACCACCATTTCCCCATGGCGGGGGTTGTGGCGGGTTTGCAACCATGTGTTGTTGTTGCTGCTATTGATTAGGGAAAGGATTATGAAGAATGGCAGGCATCCTCCCAGATTCCTTGTTTTCGATAAAATCTGTGCATTCCTGCAGTTGAGGGAATTTATATGTCAAGTGGTCCTCCACACAGATTTTGCAAGGAAATTTCATGGGTTTTCCTTCCCTTTTTCATTTTTAGCAGGGTTTTTCTGATTAGGATTATTCTGATCGTCTGACTGCTTTTCCAAAGAAGATGTCTTTTTCTTGTTCTTCTTATTCTTTCCACTAGGTTTTTGTGAAGTTTGCACAGAATTTACCTCAGCGGTAGGAAGAGTAGTCGTTTGGTTAGGGGCAGTGGCAGCCAAAGATGGCTGGGAGGTTTTCCCCCGAGACTGTTTTGTGGCTATGCCACAGATTGTACCAACGAGACTTTCAGCATGGACTCCAGGTTTCTAAGTAGCGGGAGGATTTGGGTTACCAAGGGCATTGGGGAGCAAATCATATAATGTGCCAAATTGTGAGTAGATCAAATCCAAATGTTGGGCACGACGAATGCATTGATCTTCTGTAACCGCACCAGATAGGCCAATGTCCTTAGAGATGTGGGGTAAGAGAGACTTACAAAACCAATTATATAGAAGATGATTCTGGATTGGTGCTTTGACTAGCCTCCTCTTACACCTCCATTCATGAATGTGATCGAAGATGTGGGTGGCAGTGTCTTGGCGCAACAAAGTTAATATTTTCGTTCCGGTTTCATATTTGATTGGTAATTGGAAGTTCTTTAGGAACTCCGCAGCTAAAGCACCAAAAGTGTTGATGGTGGCGCGTGGTAATTCAATATACCACTTGGTGGAATTTCCAGTGAGAGTGCAGGGAAATAGTCGAAGCCGGATACTATCATCCACCATGGAATTAGATATAGACCATAGATGAAAAGTGGTGATGTGTGAAGCCAGATCCTCCCCTTGTTTCTTGTTGAATTTCAAGATGTTAGATGGAATCTTGTGTGGAACTGGAGGCCAGAGCGGGTTGTGATTGATGGATCATTATTCAGTTTATAGATGTCGGGGATGTCTAGAGCTACTAAAATGGAAATTGCGGGTTTACCCCCGAATCTAGCCAAGGAAGTATTGGTTGACTGTTTGGAACATAGGGTCCACCCATCAATGTGTTACCAGTAGGATAAGTAGGAATTTGATTAAAATTTCCTATGGGTGGAGGGGTCGGGATATATGGTTTCTATCCATAGGGCATATTGTATTGCGGGGCAAACAGTTGGTTTCCTCCAGGATAAAAGTGCCCCCCTATCCAGATGGTTGTTGGGGTGGATTGGCCCATATGGACACAATAGAGCTAGCCGGAGGCATGCTGCTATGTGCATAATTAAGCAACGACGTGGATCCTACATCAAGATTTAGACCACTTAAGGGAATAGTGCTAACAATAGGTTGTCTGGTTTGTCCTAATGATTGCAGGGGTAGCAAAATGTTCCCTATTATTTGTGTGTTGGTGACACTGTCCCCTGGTATGGAGGCCAAGGGGTTTGAACTTAGCAAAGGATTCCAACCGAAAGGGTTGCTAAAAGGAAGCAAAGTAGTCCCACTCGTGGGAGGGGGAACCATGGGTCCTGTTGTGGTCATCGTAGGAGTAGATCCCGAAGGACTCGCGGATCCACTGATAGTTGTGATGACTATAGGGTTGGGACTAGGCAGAGGTTGACTATTGAGGTTACCGATTGTTGGTATAGAACTTACTACCGGCGGGGAGGGTGGTGGCAAACCGGGGTTGGTTTCCATTGGTACTGACTCCAAAGGCGGCAGTTGTGAAATGGACGTTGGTGTGGCTAAAGACATTTCTTGTAGTGTAATCTGAACTATCATAGGTGCCAACGAATTAGTGAGTGGAGGATTGTAATGAGGTACAACGCCTTCTATAAAAGGGTCCTCTGGAAATTCCATGTGATACGAGGCTATGTGAAAATCAGGGTTTTTCAATGGAGACTGCTCTTTCGTAGAAGGCATGGGTTCACCAAGACTCAGTTCTTCCTCCAGTGTTAGAGGAGGGAGACCTTGGTGTTGTCGAGACAGACGGCGATGGTCGGAAGACACCACTCTGACCTATTTATTTTTAAAAAATTTTAATAAATTTTGATGTATTATAAAGTCTCAGTGACATTAACCACACACCTAAAAAAAGAAAAAAGAAAAAAGGACTCTCTAAAATCAATCAGCAAGCATCCAAAATAGGGTGCCCTATATGAGTACTACCGTTTGCTGGAGATGAAACCCAGTATCACAATAGTATACAGAGAGGGTTGGTCAAAAGTATAGTTACGGTTACTCTAGAGCTTCGCCGAACCTCAGACAATAGATGTAAGTACTCTCGTGGAGACGAGTACCCTCCTAAAGACCGAAGATAGAATAGATCCTTCTGTTTTAGGTACCAGGACAGCCCATCCCAGTCACCTTCTATAAGTCGCTAAAAATTTTGGCCACTAGGGATACCTCAAATCACAGACATTATCAGGGGGGTCACGGTCATAGACAACACGCTATATGGGCAGAACACCTAGATCCCAGATCTAGTTTCGACATCCCCGAAGGGAACCCCAATATATAGAATGCCCACTAAATGCACTTGAAGGCAGGCTACCTTCGCATGCACCCAAGTTTTGTCTCATGCTTAGCTCCAGTAAAGGAGTGGTCCCGATAATATGAGTGTAATAGGATTTCTCTCATTAATAACTGTTGAGTCTCAAATCTGCATCTTTTCCATACACTTTTCTATACCTTTTTCACTCACCTGAACCTCCCAAGTTGTCAATATCATTGTATATTAATTGCAAAAGAGCATCTAACATGGTTTTTAACTATATTTTTGTGTCTGCTGTTTGATTTAGATTTTGTTCATTTAGCTGCGGAATCTTGCCACTTTCCGTAGCTGCTGCAACTTTCCGCAGCTATTTTGTGAAACTCTATGTTACAGGTGTCTACAGGAAAAACGAGCCACATGGGCAAGTCAGAAATGATGTGGACATGGTTCGTGTCCTATTGGCTCGAGCAAACTCATCTAAAAAAGCCGTGGTCAAAGGCGTCCACATGGAAGTCAACCATAGAGTCTCACGGTGACAGGACTCTGTTTCGTGTCACGTGAAGGTTCATATGGCCGTTTCTGAGCTTGCAGAGGACAAGTCGACATCTGTACATGGCTCCATAGCCGAATTCAAACATCCACTCCTCATAGATTTACTTTGCAATACGGCCATGATCCTAGATCTGTGGACGTAATGGTCTACGTGTTCTCCACCAGCATAAACTTTAGGAGACAGTTATATTTCTTTTGTTATATATAACGTGTTTGCATACGCATATGGAGTTAGTCTCGATTAGTCTCTGTTATCTTTTATTAGTCTGCTCTGTAATGTAATTACGTTGCCTTAGTGCCGTAATACCACCTTACTGTTATGACTGCATTTTAATATAAGAAGACTCTGTTTTCCAACGTAATTCGTACTTGAAGATTATTGCCAAGGTTGGTGTAGAGGGCCCCTGCACTTGCCAAGGTTCTGTGCATTATTGTATAGTTCTTATTTTATTTCTTTAAAGCTCATTGTGCCATAATCCATTCACATGTTTATACATTGCATCTCTCATGGTATATATGCTTCATTTCTGTTTATAAACTTTCCTGCTTTCCATTTCACTTCTGTTTTTCATGTTTTATGTTATTGATTAACTGATCAGTGTTCTTGTTTCAGGTTATAGATAGGCAGCCCGGGCATTTGCATAAATTTTTGACTAATGACATGGAATTAACATTGTTCTGCTGCTAATTTTCTTTTCTTAGTTTCTGTTTAATTTCAGTACTGCTTTGTTTAATTCAGTTTTGCTCATTTGCTTCAGTAGTTAAATTTAGATATATTAAACTGCTCATAACATCTTCAGTTGCCTCCGAAAGCCACAGCTGGACTAATGGTGAGGGATTGTATTATGAAATGTGTAGTTTGGTATTAGTTTCCTTTCTGAAAATTTAGATATATTAAGCTGCTCATAACATCTTCAGTTGCCTATGAAAGCCACAGCTGGACTGATGGTGAGGGATTGTATTATGAAATGTGTAGCTTGGTATTAGTTTCCTTTCTGCAAGTTAGAAATATTAAATTGTGCATGACATCTTCAGTTACCTCCGAAAGCCACAACTGGACTGATGGTGAGGGATTGAATTATGAATGTATGGTTTGATATTAGTTTACTTTCTGCAAGTTAGATATCAATTACTCAAGTTGTTTATGGTTACTTCCGAAAATCATAGCTGGACTAATGATGAGGGATCAGAAGACAAGTTGATGTAATTTGATTTAGATTTACTTTGTTGCAATTTTGGATTTCTTTAAGCATAGTTTCTTTTGTGTTTAGACAGCAGCAAGAATAGTTTGGTTTTCATGCTCAATAGTTCACTGTTTTGATTTATTAGACTAGCGCACCTTTTCATTTCAGCAGCACATTTTCATTTCCTTTTAAGTTTTGTCATTATATGTTTCAAATTCCTTTTTAAAGTTTCAAGTTGGTAAATCATTATAGAGGATATCATTTCCTTGAACAAACATAACCATACTTGTTTTCATTTTAGAATTTCCATTTCATCTTAGAAAACCAAAAATGACAAAAAGTTAAGAAATAGGTTATCTTGCACATATAGTGCGCCGCACTTCATCAGCTTACGAATCCCGGATTGACAAATTAAATGCAGCAATTTAGGACACACTAAATTGACCAAACAATAACTCTAGTCTCAAGTTTTGAGACCTTGGGTGATTTTCTCACTTTTCCTAACCCAAGATCTAGCCTGAACTACTGTTGGAGTGAGCTCAGAAAAATATATCTGATTGATTTTATTATCGCTTGATTCTTAGTGTACTTGATTATTAGTCTTTCGGAGGGGGAGTGGACGTACGAAATGTAATGAGACTTTGACAAAAAAAAACCATGCAAAAATATGCTCTAAATATTCAATTCGATGAAGAGTATTTCTACAAGGAGAGGTTTCCCTTCAACATCCATGCACCAACATTCAAATAGCAAAGTTCAACCTTAAAGATTCAGACATCTATTTATCTCATCTTAATAGTGTTTTAACTAAAATTTTCAGAATTAATCCAGCTAGATGCAGAAGAACTAAAAAAAAAATCCTTTCTCTAAAAAGTAGATGTATTCGACACTAACTTTTCAAATAAGAACAAACAAATAGAAATTTTGGCTGGTAGAAAAGCATAGGGATTCAACAAAGGAGTGGCACTGATGGCTAAAAAACTCTGCAGCCAAAAGAAAGGGACACAATAGGGGTGAACAACAAATTTTGGCTGAGTAAGGCACTAGTTCTAAGCAAATATCGCGTTAATGCAGGGACTAACTCACTGTAATCAAGCAGAGACCACGTTATAACGCTCTGGAACACTAGTAAAGGCAGTGTTAGCTAGGGTAAAATTCTTTAGATGGCCAAACAGGGTCTGAACTGAACTCTGTGAGCCTTTGAGATGTCTACTAGGCATAAAAGCTGGTTAGAAGGATATGTGAACAGAGGAAAGAAGGAAGAATGAAAGAAATAGTCCGGAAATTTGGGGTTAAACTCCCCAGTGGAATCGCCAATTCTGCTATAGGGTAAAATGCTTGGGTTGTTGGTTATTGAATATCCCTCTCAGGGCTTTCCGGTGCCCGAGGAAAACAGTAAGATTAGCTGTATAGTTCACAAAGAAGATGCATATATGTTCATGTTAACTTAGAAAAATTGATAAAATGAGATGGAATATTACCTCTTTTTAGATCGAGAAGTCTTTGGAGAGCACTAAGCAGCAAAGCAGGAATCCTCCTTCACTAACTCCAAATCCCGACCCTGTAATCAATCAAAGCACCCGTGTAATCTCTACCACAATATATTTCCTATCAATTAAGTTAACATATGATAAACATTAAACAATGCACATCTAAGCCATTCATCTCATGCTATGTAAGTAATTGAGAAATAATTAACAATATTGACACATTGAATGGACAAAACAGATACAGTTCTATTGATTTATAAAAAGGAGGATTACAACCATTGGTTGTACCAAGCCCTCCTCAGTCTTCCGATCTCTCTCTCTCTTTCTCTGAATGTGGTGATGTCTTTAGTCAACAAGGTCTCAATGAATCTCTTTGACCTTTGACCTCCACACTACAACAATAAACGCTCTACTTCACATGTATTCAAAAAACCCTTGACCTTGGACCAAGAGCCTACAACTCCATTTTATAGGAGATGGAGAGGGCAAACCTTGCCTTTCTCCTTCCACCAGTTCTAAATAGAAAAAACCAAGATGTTTCCTCAACTTTCCATGCTTTTGCCTTTCTTGAGAGTCTAGTTGTTTTTGGCAAGACCCAATAAGAGGTTAGTGCCTTGCAGTTTCCATTTTTCACCGAATCTCTATGAGAAAAAGATGGAGTTTCTAATCATTCTCTGTGGGTTTTTCCTGTTTCAAACTCAAAACATGGGTAACGCTGCCCTCTAGGCTAAACAGAGCATTTCCCTAGCCACTAATGCGACCTTTTCATGGATCGTGAGTGTTATAACACACTTTGGCTGTTATAGGGGTGTGTTACCTTGGCAGAAGTAGGTTTAGTTTAGGTCTCTTTCTTCCTCCCATATTTATCTTCTCCTCTGAGCTGATGAGGAGGTCATTTGACCTGTAACAGTAGAAAAAAATATGCAACTACCTTTAATCCTTCCTAAGAACATATTAAAGCATAAGAAAACATTATTAAGTGCAGAAGGAGAGATTTAATATATCCTTTTATGTGCATAAGGAAGGTAGATAGGCCTAAGAAAGGTTAGATGGGCCTTATTTTATGTCTAATTTAGAGGCCCATCATCACCCCTCTACTGGAACTATTTATCCTCCTCTAAGAAACTTATTCATCCTCCCTGCCTTATGGTTCTTCCTGCATGCTGGCTTATTTCATTTTCTGTTTCTTAGGCCATGCACTACTCCCCCTGCTAATATTCTTGCTATTCTGCTTGCATTTATTTTTGTAGGTGCTGCATGGAGGTCCTTAGGTGCCTTAAGAAAATCTATTTTGTATGCCAAGAGGTGGTGGGTCCACCTTTTATTCTATTTTTATTCTTTTTCCTTTTCTCTTTTTTTCCTTCTTTTTTATTCTTCTTTTCCTTCTTTTTTCCAACCTTTTTTATTGCATGAAAATAAACTTAGAGTTCCTTTTTTTTTTGTTAACTGAGTTCACCCTTGGTTACCCCTTGGGCACCGCTTGTATTTTATTACAATGAACTTCTTACTGCCCACTTTCTAAAGTCCTTTTTACTTTTGTCTTGTTTCTTTTCTTGGTGGAAAAAGTGAGGCTAGTTTCTAGATAAGCTTGAGGTTTCTCTGCTACTGATTTTGGTTATAAAAAAAAACCTTTCCTTCTCACAATTTTTAATGTTTTATTAAGCTAAAATATATTTGAAGAAAGAGTTAGAAGATTTCATACCTGAGCCTTACCATCAATTTGTTTTTGCATTTGATATCGAAGTTGCTGCTGAAGTTTCTTGTGGTGATCTGCTTGAGGTCCTTTGGAAGTTCTGAGCAGATGAAGAGGAAGTCCAAGTTTGACTACCTTTGACTAAAGTTTTGACAAAAATTTATTTTTGTGCCAACTTGCTATTTTATACTTGCAAAGGTTGGAGATCATCTACATTCATTAGAGAGAGATACATGGAGAAATGCAATTATTTTTATTTTTATTTTTAAGGCCTACTAGCTGCCTCAATGAGGTTTTCCACTAGTAGTTCTGCCTAGGTGCCTCAAAGGAGGTTTTCACCTAGGATATATTATTTTTTTTGTATTTTTTTAATTTTTTCAACCCAATGACTACCTCATGGAGGTTTTCAATCACTGAGCCAATCTCAAACGCCTCAAAGAGGTTTTCATATGAGATTTTATTCTTTCCCTTTTTTCCTTTTTTTTTTCACTTTCCTACTCTACTTAAAAAATCAAAACCTTTTTCAAGTATAGGAATACTTCCAATGGATCCATGTACAGCTCAAGATGATAGATAAAATCATGTGCACACCTGGAATACATGCTTTGACATGTACCTGAATATGAGAGATGAATTTCTTTGGCTGGGATTGTATCAAGTACTGTTGGAGAACAGTGTGTTGCTACAACTTAATGGATGTTTGGAACCATGTCAATATAGTTGTGATGCCCCTGGTCCACTTCTTGAGTTGGATCGCCTTGGATATCCTCTTCTATTATGACATTCAAATATTCCTCTTTTTGTTGATTGTTCTCTTGAACACATGGAGGAAATTCTGGTAAACATGAGGAAATTTTCTCAACATATGATTCTAATGTCGGCTCTTCATCAAGTGTAGCCCTTGATCTTTTGATCTCCTCATTTGGATCTTCTTCTTCTTGATGTTGTCCTTCAATGACATTGAGAAAATATCTTCTTTTCAATACCTTTATTGAACTAAGATGCTGACCATTTAGATCAAGAGGATATGTTTGGTATTGTTGTACCTCAACATTGTAAGTGGGCTGAGATACTTCATGGTGTGGGTTTGGAAATGGTGGTACAATTATTTGAGTGGGGATGGATATATGAGATGGATTTGGTTGAGGTTGTGGTTTTGGTGGAGGTGGATGGTAGGCATAGCATGGAGTTGAGTATGGAGGATATTGAGGGAAATATTAAGGATGTTGAGTATTTTCCCAATAAGGTCCTTGCCAATCATGTTCCCTGTTGGTGTCCCGTGTTTTGATAGTTTGGAAAATCAAAAGACAAGGAAACATCAGAACCAATCTTTAGAGTTCTAGGATCTAGTCCTCCTGTTCTCAGAGAGGGATCTCTCAAATGTTTTTTTGAAAAGGTTTATCTTGTGTGCTTAGAGTATTGATTTTAGACTAGTTATTAAGTGCAGGTGTTTATTTGTTTTGTTTGGTTGGTTGGAATGATACAGCAGAACATGAAATATCTAGGAAAGATATATAGAACGGAGAAATATCTGTTTCATTGGGCAATGGAGTCAAGAAGAGGTCATAACAACTCATCAATGGATATGGGATATCAAAGGGCAAATCTAACTTGGCCACAGGATCCTTTGGTTTTGGAATGAGATGGACATCAATGATTTGGAAAGAGAAGTTTAATTCTCAACGAAGGGAATTTGAAAGCACAACTTGAACAATAAAGAGCTATTTGGTAGACAGGGCTAACCATAAATTCTACAAATCACATCTTTAAGCAAATAATGATTCCAAAACAACTTTTAAAATGAAATCTAAGATTCGGGGAACACCCTATTTCCTCAAAGATTTTATTTCAAATGACTTAGAAAACATAAAATATTCACTGATAATTGCAGTCATAGAAGAGGGAACACCTAAAAACATCTATGATAATAATTATAACGACCTTTAAGCCAACTGTTTAAGTGAGGACAAAGGGCAAGATCAAAACAGACCTCTTTGATTCACTGTAAGCAAAGAACTTCAAAGGGAGAATTCAATAACATCTTTTAAGTGGTAGCAGGCAAGCAGGGAGAACCATAAATCATGCTAAAACCAATTGTTCGAACTATTAAGGAAATAAACAAGCATGAAGATTAAAGAGAGAGATTAAAGACTCTAAAATACTTCAGCAGAAGAAAACATGAAACAATGAAGGATGAACAGGTCTAAGGTGCTTCCAAGAGTCATTTCTTAGCCTAAAAATTTCAACCTACTGTAGTAACAAATCATGGAACAGAATGAAAACAAGGGAAAACATTAAACAGTTCAAAATACATCACCAACAACCAAGCTCAAGGATCCAATGATAGAGCCTTCTCAAGAACAAGCATGCAACAACATCACCAAGACCTCCAAGACTTCAATTTGTTCTTCAACTTCAACGGACTATGTATTTATTTCAGAGAGTTTCAGTATTACAAATGGTGATCAAACAACAACCAACAGTTGCTCATCTTCTACTGAGGTATTTATAGAAGAATGAGGAGGGAAGATCTGATAAAAGATCTCTCAAGGAAATTAATACAGATTCAAGACTTCTCGGCCTTTGAGGGGCTTGATGATGAAGTTTACAGGTGGATGGCTGTATTAACTATTTTACAATTAATATCAAAACTCGATGGGAGCTTTATTGAATTTTAGGCTCTATCCAGGATGAAATAACTCCGCTGATATTCGTTTGCATTAGTTTCTTTAGTGGAATTAATTGGTTGGCTGCACTATGAGGCGGATATTTTCTTAATCAATAACTTCGGCCTCTGTTTGAATGGTTTGAGGCAACAGGTGGCTCTCTGGTAGCTGAGGAACCAATTCGCCTCAAATGTGGCGGTGGAGGCCTTTCTGTCTAATAGATATTTTTTATTTTCTTTTAATTATGTGTTTTCTAACTTGGGGGATTAGGCTTTTGATACTCAATCTTAGCCGTAACCCCCAGAAATCTGTCTTCAATCCTATTTCTACTGTGCTCTGTCTTCAAAAACTGATACTCTTTAACTGTTTTTTTTAACAAAACAGTGTCTTGTCGATGTGCAGAGCCACGCTAGGTTTCACGGCATCAATGCTGATAGAGCATCGACGAAACAATGGAATAGAGCCCGGTGAATGGTTCCCTTTGATAAATCAAAGGCATGGGAATCGTCATTCCCTGCCTTTGGCTTTCCTTTATCATAATGGATAAACCATTCAAACCTGCAAAATACAAACAAAAATTATAAAATCCTGTGTTTTTTTAGGTTTAACTGCTTCAGAAGGCGGGGAAAGAGTGTGGCCATTGGATGAAAGCATCCAACGGTGGATATCTGCATAGAAGAGAAAAAAGGAGAGTGGAGAGAAGAAAAAGGCGGAGTAATTTTGGACTGTCCAATTTGGACACGTGGACGGTCCAGATCTAATCGGAAGATCGCAATCGGAGGCAACACTCAACTGGCGCCGCTGTAAAAATGCAATGCAATTTAGCGCAGACCGTTGAACTAAGGATGAGATCAACGGTGAAGAATGAATCGGGGGACTGGAAGATCTGGGGAAGAAACAAATGCAATGTGATTGAAACTGCGCTGCGATTGAGCAATGGTCGTCGATCTGAGGATCAGATCGACGGTGGGAAACGAATTGGAAGGATGTCGATCGGCGGGAGAAAAAGAGTATGCGCAATGGAAAACCCCGATGCGATCAGGTGCTGGCCGTTTGATCGGCTTTCGATCAACGACGGGGATTTCTTTTAGAATGAAGCGGCGGAAACCCTTATGATATATGAGAAACCCAAAGTTTTAATATAAACAAAGGTTTTTAAGGGATCGTGGGGCGAAAAGAATATATATAAAAAGGTCTGGCGCCCGATTGCGGGGCCTTTAGATGTATGAAACGTGATAGGCCCGGGGCTTAATAAAACAAATTCCAATCGCAATCAGAGCCTCGGGCCTGGTCTTTTTAATCTACCCATTGGAAATTTTGTGATTGGCGCCTGGGGTCTTTAACATTTGGGCCCGGGGGAAAGTCATATGAAATAATGGTGGGGCAGAAATAACATATATAAGACCCAATCACATCGGAACTTTTGATGTGGGTCTTTTTGATCAACCCATTTAACTTTCTCCGATTGCGATTGCGCAATCGGTCTTTCAATCTACCCATTGAAATATTTAACACGTGATTCTGACGTTTTAGACCAAAAGTTAGGATAAATGGGTTTTTGTATTTTACAAAGGAAAAATGGATCGGGATGGTTTATTCAATGGTTTTAAGCATGGAAGGTAGGCCCACAGGATATATATATATATATATATATATATATATATATATAAATGATTCGATTGGGGTTCTTTATAAAACAAAGCTTAATCACAATCAGAACTTTTTGGAACATGGCAGAGACTTGCGCTTTTGACAATTTCCGATGCAATAAGCGTCGAACAGGATTAGCGCTTGGTTCCAATGTGTGGGCATGTGGGGGGAATTAGTTAGGACTTATCCCAAGGGGGCTTAAGCCTTATGAAATAAAACTTGTTTTTATGAAAATTTTCAAGTTTTTCAATGGATTTAAAGGGATTCGATGGTTTCGGTGAGGCTAAAAAGTGGGTTTTAAACCTTACAAAGTGGATTTTCATGAATGGAAGAAGGAAACTTCATGAAAAAATAGAGGAATTTAATGGAAGAAAGAGGTAAAAAGTGAAGGTTAATTTTTGTGGTGGAAGGAGGAAAAGGGTCTTTGCAGCAGTGTTTTGACTTATGAAAATAGCAGAATTTTCAGAGTACGAAATGGAAATAGCAGTGAAGTTCTTAAGACTAATGACCAGATGTCTTCATGAGACTTCAAGAGGTAACATTTCTTGCAATAAAATCTGTTTCTTGAAGGCTCCAAAATCATTTATCCACCATTTGGTATGACAAAATTTTATCAGTGGCTAATAGTGGCTCCACTTGGGGATGATGCCTTCTTGAAGGCATCAAGAATTTCAGACTTGCATTCTCTGAGATGTTGATCAGTTGCCTCATCCATTGGGCTGCCTTTCTTTGATTAAATGATCTTCTTTTGCTCTGGAAATGCTAACAGCCATGGAAAACAATGGATCTTTCATCAACAAGCTTTCTACCTAACCAATCCTACTAATCTAACATTTTTTTTTTTCCTTGGAGTGCACTTGGATTGGAAAACTCTCTTTCAACATTTTATTCTTTTGAAAGAAAAAAATATAATCTATTTCTACTACTTATTTCTTCATGAAATCAGATTAAACAGTTGAGCTCATATGCTTCTCTACCTAGTCTACTAATCTGTTAGGATTTAACAGTCTAACAGATTTTTATTCTCTAATTGCTAAAACAAAAATTTAAAAAGCATTCAAGTTAGGATTGAACAGTCTAACTTGGTGCTGATATATGGCATAAAAACAAGCTGCACATAGATTATTATTTGCAGAAAATTAAATCAAAATGGAAGGCTTAAGATTTGAAAGTTTACTCATCATGGCCTTCTCTTTTCTTTACAGCTCTGTTTTGACTTTATTTGAGTTGTTTCTCCTTTGCCATCTGGTTTAGATTTTGAGCTAATTAGAACCAGATTTTTATCCTTTTTGACTCAGAAAAAAAAACAGATTTGAGTCATTCTCTTCTTGAAATGTTAGGTTCAAATTTTGAATATGTTTGAACCTTTGATTTCTATCCTAATCTATCTACTGATAAGCCAAGATTAAACAGCTTGGCAAATTGAATTCACTATCCTATCAGCAGAAAATTTAAAACTAGTTAGTCAATATTAGGCTGTTTGACTAACTAGAAGTGTGTTCTTCAAGAGTGGCATTTAAGCTTGCACACTTTCAGATTTGTTTCTCTTTTGTGGTATGGGGCTATACCTTTCTTGTTTTACAATCTACCCTCTTTTCTCCTTTTTATTGTTTTTGGATTTTTATTTTTTCTTTCAAGAAAAAAATCAACAACTAACTAACTGCTCAAAACTAAACTTTATTGACATTCCTAACTAACCTAATCTAAATTTGAACATTTACATGTTTTAGCTGGTGAAATCTCTTTTCCAGTACAACCAATCCAGCAAATTATTCCATGATTGGTCCTTCTTCATCTCCTTGGGCAGGTTGGAAAAATAGGGCCACCCCCATTCCTTTTTTTTTTTAGCAGCAGTGCTAAATAATCTTCTTGCTTTTGGTAATACACTGCTCCTAATAACCTTTATCCTTTCTTCAAATATTTTCAAGAAATGAGCATAGGGATCTTGAAATAATACCTGGTTGTGATTTTTTGGAAGATATGTTTCAACCAGGATCATCTCTTCTTTCTCCACTGGATTAAGGCAAAGATTCTTATGAGAAAGAAAAAATTCCTTATCTTCATTATTATCTGAACTAGAGGATTCATCATATATTACAAGGTTGTCCTCTTGTAGTTCTGGTATGCTCTGATTCCATGGACTGTGCTTTGTGAAGAGATCATCATGTTCATGAGTAGGGGTATCTCTTATTACTTCAACCTTTTTAGGAGGAAGCTCCTTATCTTCATCCTGCTCAAGAAATTTCTCTTTCTTTTCAACCTCAACATTACAGCTAGTAGATTGCTAATCCCCAATTATGTGAAAGCTATTTCTGATGAATTGGATGGGCTGATGGCTACTTTCAAGCTGATGATAATGAATTTCATGACACCAATCCACTGTTGGTTTCCCTGCATGATTAGTTTCTGTTTGGAGCTCATCATCATCATCAGATTGATCAGAAGTTGAAAAATCATTAGTATACACAATTTCACCAATCAAACATATTGGGTTATCATTTTGTTCCTCTTTGAGCTTTTCTACAAGTTTATTTTATGTTTGAAGACAACAAGATTTAGTAGATAAATGAGCAGGAGTGTTTTGTTTTAATAAATAATTGAGGGTTGGTTGTTTATTTAATATCTGATCAATTTCTTCCTCTGTAAAAAGAGAAGGAATTTTCTCTTTGCTTTGGAAAGAAGAACAACAGTCCTTTCCCTCTTGTGTAAACTGGTTTTGAGGCTGGATGTCTTCTTGAGCCTCTTCTAGGGAATGATTACTTGTGCTTGTAGGGGAATTTTGAAATTTCTCTTCCTTTTCCTGATATATCTCAATTTCAAACAACACCTCATGATTTTCATGGAAGTCACTTTGACTGTAAGGTTCATGAGTTGTTTCAAGTATATTGTCAGGATGCCATTTTTCTTTGATAATCTGAAATGAGGCATAACATAGAGGCAGAGACTCTGGTTGTGTTGTCTCTTGTCTCATTTCAGATTTTGTGAGTCCAAGATGGCTTATGTTTTCCTCAAGGCACTGCTCACTATTATTTTTTTCAATCTGGTTATGGAGTTCTCTTAATAGCATGGTACAAGATATAGGTAGATAATCAGGAAATTCCTGACAACCTTTTTCATTGCTTTCTTTGTAATCTTGTTCACCTTATTTTATAAAGTCTTGATCATCATCTATATATTGCTCATTGTCTAGGTCTTGTAATGGTTGAGTTTGTTCTTGATTTAAAAGAAAAAAGGGTTGCTCCTAATTATCAATATTCTTATAATCTTTCAAGAAGAGATTAAACTCATGAATGGTTGTTAAAAAATCTTCAGGATGCATTTCTTCCAGAGCTTCGTCATTATCTATAATTTGTTGGGTGATGTTTTTTGATGGATCATAATGTATTGCACCTAATGATAATGATGTAGTGTTTTCTTTATATTTCTCATAGAACACATATTCAAGGTCTCTTAAAGAAAAAAAGCTACTAGATCTCAAGCATTCATACCAATCCCTAGCTTTTTCTTCTAATCTTGCCATGAAAATTTTCATTAGGCAGTCTTCGTGCCATTGAACTTTTAACTTCCACACATGTATATGAAACTTGATGAGATGTAGCAAGGGGTTATCAAAATTTTTGACCTGAAAGGTAGGTAAGTTTTATAACCAATCTACTTTAGGAATTTTGTGTGGGAATCCAGGGATATGCTCCCTACTCATTGGGGCATACCTTCGTTGTATCCTTGGAATCATTTTATAAATCAAGAAAGAGGTCACTGTGTCTATTCAACCAATTCAGAGTCTTCTACTAGTGGATTCATTAGGTTTTTTGGATTTTTGGAGTCGCCAGGTGGAATATTTTGAACTTTGTTGTCCACCAACAGCATGATTGGGTTTGGTTAATGCATTCCCAGGAGAGCTTAGAAGGACTAATGAAGTGATAGGCCTACTGGAGGCCAGTGGAGTCACCAGGTGGAAAATTTTAGCTTTTGTGAAGGTAAAATGTTTTATGGTTCCACCACCATGTTTATTGTGAAGCCAAACTGAAATATTTTTGGGTTTTTCTGAGTTTCTATGGTTGTTTGAAAGACTAAATGAGTTTATAAGAGCTTTCTAGGCAACTATGAACTCAGCGTCCCACCGTGATCACCATTATGTTGGTGGCGATGAGGTGGCTGATAATCATTGGATAGTCTTTGAAAATAAGGGATTTCTGGAGTCCTAAGGGGTACTTAGATTGTCACTGACTTAGAAGTGTCCCACCGTGATCGCCATTATGTTGGTGGCGATGAGGTGGCTAATAATCACTGGATAGTCTTTGAAAATAAGGGATTTCTAGAGTCCTAAGGGGTACTTAGATTGTCACTGACTCAGAAGTGTCCCACCTTGATCGCTATTATGTTGGTGGCGATGAGGTGGCTGATAATCACTGGATAGTCTTTGAAAATAAGGGATTTCTGGAGTCCTAAGGGGTACTTATATTGTCACTGACTCAGAAGTAACCCACTGTGATCGCCATTATGTTGGTGTCCCGTGTTTTGATAGTTTGGAAAATAAAAAGAAAAGGCAACATCAGAACCAATCTTTAGAGTTCCAAGATCTAGTCCTCCTGTTCTCAGAGAGGGATCTCTCAAATTTTTGTTTGCAAAGGTTTATCTTGTGTGCTTAGAGTATTGATTTTAGACTAGTTATTAAGTGCAGGCGTTTATTTGTTTTTTTGGTTGGTTGGAATGATACAATAGAACATGAAAGATCTAGGAAAGATATATAGAACGGAGAAATATCTGGTTCATTGGGCAATGGAGTCAAGAAGAGGTCATAACATACTCATCAATGGATATGGGATATCAAAGGGAAAATCTAACTTGGCCACAGGATCCTTTGGTTTTGGAATGAGATGGACATCAATGATTTGGAAAGAGAAGTTTAATTCTCAACGAAGGGAACTTGAAAACATAACTTGAACAATAAATAAATATTTGATAGACAGGGCTAACCATAAATTCTACAAACATTCTTTAAGCAAATAATGACTTCAAGACAACTTTCAAAATGAAATCTAAGATTCGGGGAACACCCTATTTCCTCAAATATTTTATTTAAAATGACTTAGAAAACATAAAAGATTCACTGATAATTGCAGTCATAGAAGAGGGAACACCTAACACATCTATGATCACAACTATAAAAGACCTTTAAGCCAACTATTTAAGTGAGGACAAAGGGCAAGATCAAAACCGACCTCTTTGATTCACTGTAAGCAAAGAACTTCAAAGGGAGACTTCAATAACAGTTTTTAAGTGGCAGCAGACAAGCAGGGAGAACCATAAATCATGTTGAAACCAACTGTTCGAACTATTAAGGAAATAAAAAAGCATGAAGATTAAAGAGAGAGATTAAAGACTCTAAAATACTTCAGCAGAAGAAAACATGAAACAGTGAAGGATGAACAGGTCTAAGGTGCTTCCAAGAGTCATTTCTTAGCCTAATACTTTCTATCCTACTGTAGTAAGAAATTATGGAACATAATGAAAACAAGGGAAAAACTTAAAACAGTTCAGAATACTTCACCAACATCCAAGCTCATGGATCCAATGATAGAGCCTTCTCAGGAACAAGCATGCAACAACATCATCAAGACCTCCAAGACTACAATTTCTTCTTCAACTTCAATGGACTATGTATTTATTTCAGACAGTTTTAGTATTACAACTTGTGATCAAACAACAACCAACAACCAACAGTTTCTCATCTTCTACTGAGGTATTTATAGAAGAATGAGGAGGGAAGATATGATAAAAGATCTCTCAAGGCAATTAATATAGATTCAAGACTTCTCAGCCTTTGAGGGGCTCGATGACGAAGTTTACAGATGAATGGTTGTATTAACTGTTTTACAATTAATAGAAAAGCTCGGTGGGAGCTTTATTGACTTTTAGGCTCTATCCAGGACGAAATAACTCCACTGATATTTGTTTGAATTAGTTTCCTTAGCGGAATTAATTGCTTGGCTGCGCTATGAAGCGGATATTTCCTTAATCAATAAATTTTGCCTCTGTTTGAATGGTTTGAGGCAATAGGTGGCTTTGTGGTAGCTGAGGAATAAATTCGCCTCAAATGTGGTAGTGGAGGCCTTTCTGTCTGATAGATCTTTTTTATTTTCTTTTAATTCTGTGTTTTCTAATCTGGGGGATTAGGCTTTTGATACTCAATCTTAGCCGTAATCCCCGGAAATATGTCTTTAATCTTCTTTCTGCTGTGCTCTGTCTTCAAAAACTGATACTCTTTTAACTGTTGTTTTTAACAAAACAGTGTCTTATCGATGTGCAGAGCCATTCTAGGCTTCACGGAATCAATGTTGATAGAGCATCGACGAAACAATGGAATAGAGCCCCGCGGATGGTTCCCTTTGATAAATAAAAGGCGTGGGAATCGTCATTCCCATGCCTTCGGCTTTCCTTTATCATAATGGACAAACCATTCAAACCTGCAAAATAAAATGAAAATTATAAAATCCTACGTTTTTTAAGGCTTAACTGCTTCAGAAGGCAGGGAAAGAGCGTGGTCATTGGATGAAAGCATCCAACGGTGGAGATCTGCGTAGAAAAGGCAAAAGGAGAGCGGAGAGAACAAAAAGGCGGAGTAATTTTGGACCGTTCGATCTGGACACGTAGACGGTCCAGATCTAATCGGAAGATCGCAATCGGAAGTAACACTCAACTGGTGCCGCTGTAAAAATGCGATGCGATTTAGCGCGGACCATTGATCTAAGGATGAGATCAATGGTGGAGAATGAATCGGGGGACTGGCTGATCGGGGGAAGAAACAATTGCAATGCGATTGAAACTGCACTGCGATTGAGCGATGGCCGTCGATCTGAGGATCAGATCGACGGTGGGAAACAAATTGGAAGGATGTCAATCGGAGGGAGCAAAAGAGTGTGTGCGATGGAAAAAACCCCGATGTGATCAGGCGCTGGCCGTTTGATCGGCTTTCGATCAACGGCGGGGACTTCTTTAGAATGAAGCGGCGGAAACCCTTATGATATATGAAAAAACCCAAAGTTTTAATATAAACAAAGGTTTTTAAGGGATCGGGGGCGAAAAGAATATATATAAAAAGGTCTTGCGCCTGATTGCGGGGCCTTTGGATGTATGAAACATGATAGGCCCGAGGCTTAATAAAACAAAGGCCAATCACAATCGGAGCCTCGGGCCTGGTCTTTTTAATCTACCCATTGGAATTTTTGCGATGCGATTGGCGCCTGGGGTGTTTAACATTTGGGCTCGGGGGAAAGTCATATGAAATAATGGTGGGGCGGAAATAACATATATAAGACCCAATCGCATCGGAACTTTTGATGCGGGTCTTTTCTATCAACCCATTGAACTTTCTCCGATTGCGATTGCGCGATCGGTCTTTCAATCTACCCATTGAAATATTTAACACGTGATTCTGACTTTTTAGACCAAAAATTAGGATAAATGGGTTTTTGTATTTTACAAAGGAAAAATGGATCGGGATGGTTTATTCAATGGTTTTAAGCACGGAAGGCGAGCCCACAGGATATATATATATATATATAAATGATGCAATCGAGGTTATTTATAAAAAAAATCTTAATCGCAATCAAAACTTTTTGGAACATGGCATAGACTTGCACTTTTGACCATTTCTGATGCGATAAGCGCCGAACAGGATTAGCGCTTGGTTCCAACGTGTGGGCATGTGGGGGGAAGTGGTTAGGACTTAGCCCAAGGGGGCTTAAGCCTTATGCAATAAAACTTGTTTTTTATGAAAATTTTCAAGTTTTTCAATGGATTTAAAGGGATTCGATGGTTTCGGTAAGGCTAAAAAGTGGGTTTTAAACCTTACAAAGTGGATTTTCATGAATGGAAGAAGGAAAATTCATGAAAAAATAGAGGAATTTAATGGAAGAAAGAGGTAAAAAGTGAAGGTTAATTTTTGTGGTGGAAGGAGGAAAAGGGTCTTTGCAGCAGTGTTTTGACTTATGAAAATAGCAGAATTTTCAGAGTACAAAATGGAAATAGCAGTGAAGTTTTTAAGACTAATGACCAGATGTCTTAATGAGACTTCAAGAGGTAACATTTTTTGCAATAAAATCTGTTTCTTGAAGGCTCCAAAATCATTTAGCCACCATTTGGTATGACAAAATTTTATCGGTGGCTAACATTCCCAATATTGGGTTTGAGGTTGAGATGGCCAAGGTTTCCAAGGAGGGAGCGTGTCCCAATTAGTTTGATATGGATGTGAATAAGCTTGAAATTATGAATTAGGTCCTTGCATCATATAAATTTGACTAGGTTTTGAGGGTCTCCTTGGAGCTACATAACATAGCTTCTTTGGCGATTACCTTGCTCCATTGTCTTCTCGGTAAACTTCTTTAAACCTGGGGAATGATGAACACCATTTAGCAGCATATGATTCTGCATGGATAAAAAAAATATCACCATATTATTTTTTCTCATTTTTCATTCTTTAAATTTCTACTTATTCACTCAGATTGCTAAGAATTTCTTTTTTAAAGCTATCAAGAAAATTTCCAAGTTCATATTGCCGTACAAATGTTGATGTTGATTTACTTACTCTTTCCCTTCCTCTGGATATGCGCTTGCATGTTTCACAAATTTCTTCAAATTACAATTTGCATACACCTCCTCTACTCATGATATTAAGGAGATCAATCTGCTCATCCCTAATTGTTCTAAGTAAGAGGTTTTTTAGTGTGTCAAATCCTAGATGATGAAATTTTTCTGTTAGGTCCCTATATTACTAGTATAGTCCCTTATTGTTGTTAGTGTAACCCCGTTATTGTTATTATTGTACCCTTGTAACCCCCATATTGTTATTATTGTGCCCTTAAATTATTATTGTTAGGTCAGCTAGGATTACATTGTGGCCCCATGGACTCCTATATATAGAAAGGAGGTTTTGTAATTTGTATCATCCAAGAATTGTTCATTCATGTGATGTATTGGAGGTTTCCCCCTTGAAGTGGATTATTTCTAAGGCATTGATATCTCTTTTATTCTATTTTTGGAGCTGGTTTCACAACATTTGGTATTAGAGCTTTGGATTCTAGGGTTTTCGCTGCTCCAAACCGGTCATCGTGGAATTTTCGCTATAACGTTTTTTATACGAAGGTTCAGAAGCTTAAATTTTTAAATTACGAAGCCGGAATCTAGAGAAACATTGTCACACAATTTCAGAGATTGGTTCACAATATTTCCGAATATATGACCTGAAGAAGTTAGGGCATTTTGCAGGCTCCTGAATTTAACCTAAACAGGTCATCGCGGAATTTACACTATAAAAAATTTTCTCCGAAGTTTCAGAAGCTGAAATTTTTAGATAGTGAAGCTGAAATATGGAGGAACATCTTCACAAATTTTTAGATCTTGGTTCACAATATGTTTTGAGATATGATCTGTGGAAGTTAGGTCTTTTTTAGGCTCCCGAATTTCATCTCAAAGAGGTTATCATGGGAATATCTTCATAACTCTCTCTTTGAGCATCGGATTGGAATGCTGTAAAAAGTGGCCGAAAGTACATGGACTATAGTTTCTTGTATATCAATTTCAGAGCCAAAGGAGGAAACATTGACACGTGGCAATTCGTACAAGTTCGCTCTACTGAATTAGTCCATAATTGGGTCATTGTGGGAGATTGGACATAACTTTGCTTGAAGAATCCAATTCAGGTCAGACCTGTGACATTTGAAAGAAGCTTCAGAGAGCTACTACAAGGTCGAATTTTAGATATTGAGGATTTGCAATTACAGAGATAATTCAATTTCAATATAGAGCTCCTCAAAAGCAAGTAAAAGGTGTGTATTTGTTTTTCCCAAATTGCATAAGTCTTGTTTGAAGAATCAAGTTGAATTGATTCCAAGGGAATATTGTAGAATATATATCAGTATTAGATTCTAAAATGGCCCCTAAAAATAATTCAACACCCATTAATACTTTAGAAGGCTCTACTATGACTCATGAAGACGAATAATGGCAACATGACATAAAATTTACAAGAGCAAGTGCAACAAATTTCGCTCTCGCAAAGAGCAACAGAAAATGACATGGAAGTTTTGAAGAAAGACATGGAAACTAAGATAGATGGTTTGAAGAAGGGTGTGGAATCTAAGATGGGTGGTTTGAAGAATCGCATGGAAGCTAAGATAGATGGCATGGAAGCTGGCATGGAATCTAAGATGGATGACATGGAAGCTAAGATATATGAAAAAAAAGAAAACATGAAGAATGATCTAAAAGCAGACATGGAAGGTTTGACAAAGTTGATACAAAAAATGTTTCCTAATGGTGAAAAGATAGTAGAGGAAACTCATGATGAGAAAAAAATAAATTTTAATCATGATTTCATAAACTCTACTGTTGGCGGGAAGAACCACCATATTCCAAAAATGGATACAAGGAAGTTTGATGGAAAGGATCCTGTAACATGGATATGTACTATTCCTACTTAGCCCAAGCTAAGAGGAATATACAATTATATTTCACTTTCTGTTGATTTAATAAATGAATAAAGGAGGACATGTAAAACTCCTGAAAATAATGAATAAATCAATGCCCATGTGAACAAGGACAAATCTTGGCCATGTAAAATAAACACTTGCAGGTGTGAATGGGTTTGAACTATGAGACTAGGTCAACCTTGACCAAATCCACAGCGTATTCTAGATGCAATGTACCTCATGGATGCACAACGCAGTTCTAGAAGGAGGATACACATGTGAAAGGAGCTAACTCAATGAAGTGGTTTAGGGTTTGACAAGGCTTTTATCTTATAAAAGGAAGAAGAGAGCAGCATGAGAGGGTTGTTGATGATGATCATTTTCTGAATATATTGTCTGATTAGACATATATCATTCTCTGGCTATTTAGCTGAGAATAATGTTATTTAGCATTGGGTGTTCCTGAGCGGGAATCCCCCCTCCTTCCTAGAGCAACTCTTGGAGGAGCCTTGTTGTCTTGTCCATTATCTGGCATTTGGCCAAGCTTCATCTTGCACCTATATTGCAGATCCTATTTAGTATTGGGTTTTCCTTGTGAGCTGCAGCAAGTGGAGGATAGATCTCTTTAGATTTATGCATCTCTAGCACCCATTTTCACTAGGAGAGTCTTCTATCCCTTTGAAAAGAGTGTTCTAGGCCCTTGGAGCTTCAGATCCAGATCCTAGCATCAGGAAAAAGCATACTCAGAGCCTACAATGCAGTCCCTTTTGCAGTATTGCATTATTTGCAAAGAGCAGAGTTGCAAGGAGTTTTGGCATCATTTTGGAGGAGATATCTCTGGTGATTAGATTCTTCCTTTCACTGTGGTGATCCATGGATTTTCCATCCAATCCATGTTATTTCAGATCTGACATATTTTACTTCATATGCTTCAGAATTTTTTTGAATATTACTGTAGATCTGCAACTTAGATCTCAGATCTACTTACTGTTATTCATGTTTTGCTGAAATCCCCAAGGGGAGTGTATAAAGGAGCATTTATTGTATACATATCTGAAATAGATCTATAATTTTGTATCTAGATCTAAGTTGTAACATACTTCTACTTTAGCCAATGAAAATAACGTTTTCAATCTTATTCAGACATTTCTTGTGGTTGTAGCACCTCATTTTTTAGGGTTTCTTCTTGTATAACCTTCTCCTTTCTATTATACATTGTATAAGCTGCTTTGTAAATCTATTTTGCTGATGTATAGCTGAAATATGAGCCTCCATATTGATCTCCTACAAATATTGGGCTGAACTATGTTATTTTCCAGCAGTGTTGTTTTTGTATTGTTGCAGTCCCTTCCTTGGGCATTTTCTAGCTGCACTAGTTGCGGGGAGACCTGTTTAACCCACCTAGAAGGATATGTTTCTGAATCCATCTTGGATTCAGGTCTTATATGGTCAGATATAAGAGATCCAAGTGCTGGTTTCCAATACTGTAGCATACATTCCTGAAAAATGCGTTTTTCAGGCATGCCTTGCTAGTAGTCCCAATTTTTGGATATTACAGTGGTATCAAAGCATGATCTTTGGATCAGCCTATGAGTTATAGCCATCAGAAGGAGAAATATCAGAATTATGGAGAGGATGATTTTATTCTCATCACTTTTTAGATCTAGAAAGAACCTCTCCCATGAGGTTAAGCTGATGAAG
This sequence comes from Pinus albicaulis, assembly GCA_034641835.2. Lineage (NCBI taxonomy): Eukaryota > Viridiplantae > Streptophyta > Pinopsida > Pinales > Pinaceae > Pinus > Pinus albicaulis. Next base: position 7,211 of record JAXQQM020081378.1, on the reverse strand, counting down.
GAGAAGAGATGCCAAGAAACTCCTAGAGGGTTTCAAGAAGAGGAAGGACCATGCACTTCCTATTCTCATGAAGAATAAGAAAAAGGGCATGAAATACACTTGGAACATCATATTCTAATTGAATACCTTGTTGAGTACAAGACTCAACCTAGAGCCTTCAAGGAGACTCTAGCCTTCCCACAGTTCATTCAACTGGAGGAAGAAAGGAGACATTGCAGCACAAGAAGAATGAAGGGCAATAGCTTTCTATTGTCTACTTTTGATGGATCATCTTCAGCAAGGACTTGGACAAGAAGACTTGCAGCATTCTTCCTACTACATTCAGTGGTAGAAAGAGAAGCAGTAGAGATTGCAGCACGTCACATGAAGGGCAAAGCAAACACTTGGTGGTTCAGTCCCATAAATCATGCAAGAGTATCTACTCTTATAGATTTCACTCGTGTGATCAAGAGATTTGATGAAGAACAAGCAGAGAGGGAGGAGCCCTCACCATCTCTTGAGGAGACTTATGTCAACACTGTCACAACCTTGGAGGATCAGCCTTCAACATCAGCAGTTGAGGGAGCCAACATAGTGGAAGAAAGAAATCTTGCAACCATGAAAGGTGTTCCCAAAGCCCAACAAGGTATGATTTCATTTCCACTTTCTATTACTGTTGCAAATCTTTCAGAAGATTGTGGAAATATATTGTTGTATGACCCAGAATCATCACTTAATGCTAATTTAGAGCAGCAATATTGCACTGCACTATCCAAGAGCAGCAGTGGAGAAAGATGGACCCATTACTCATGGTAGCATTTAGATGTTAGCTTCATTCAGGAAGAAATGAAGACAAGGGGTAGACATCTTGAGATGAGAAACATTTTCTCCACTCTAGATGAAAATTTCTTAATGAGCATGTCAGAGCTTAGAGAGATACTTCTACTTGCATTAGATCCAAGACCCCACTAGTTTTGGAAGGCATGCATGAGGAGGAGGTCTCATCAAGAGATCCCATGGGAGGTGCACTTCAAAATTCCATGAAGTGAAAAGTTCTTCAAAGGTCTGAGGAGGCTGGTGTCCTACAATGGGAGGATACCAAGTATTTGCAGAATGAGATCCATGATCCACAAGTGATTTAGTGGATGTGGATGATGAGCAAGAAGCTGGAAAGCTACTTGCAGATCTATGATACCGGGCAGCAAGAGCCTTGGCTGTGTTGGCTACTCTTGAAAGAGTTTGGCCATCATCCTCTTTCTAAGGGCATGTGGGGGAGAGATGTGTGGCAGGATGCTTGCATCATTGGGTAGCAAGGAGTATGGACACATTGTGTTGATATGACATTCTTCATATCAATCACCATGTTTTCACCACATGATTTATATGATGGAGGTATGGGTAGGCAGCAAAACCTTTTGTTGCTTTGGATGTTTTTTGGGAGAGCAAGAGCATATTTTCTCTCACACTTTGCATGATGTTGCAGGAGTAGGAGATGGCACTATAATGGTGCAAAGGGGCTAATCCTTAGCCTTGGATGATCTAGAAGTACTTCCACTCTAGAAGGAGCTTCTTGTTTGTAGCAACATTATGGAAGATGTCTTTGACAATGAACATGTCAAAGAATGGAGCTATGTATTGGCAGGAGCCTATTTGCATAGGCCAATAGTGCTATCACTTTGGAGCATAGAATTATGGATGGAGTTTCCCCAGGATCATTCCACTCTTGATGCACTTGATGGACAAGGGGGAGGTGAGAAAGATGGAGTAAGCGATGGAGACATCTATTGCTGTGATATGTTTTTCTTGGCTTGGATTTCCAAGTACATAAGGAAGGATCTTCATTCAACACAGGATTCATTTCTCTTCATGAGAGTATGTCATATCATTATGGAGAGTTTATTCATGGATCCTATCATGATATTACTTTTAGTACATGTTAAGGATCTTGTTGTTGCATTTAGTGATCTGCATACTCTTACCATTTCTATGCAATGCATTGCTCCACAAGAGGGCAAGCTTTTCATTGAGCTCCATGATCAACAATGGGCCAGAATGTATGATGGAGACATCCATCCCTTATATGGACATGGGAAAGTGTTGTATTACTTCATGTGTGCTAATTTTTTGTACACAGCCATCTACTATTCATTATTAAATGGAATAACATACATAGACAATCATGTATCGAGCAACCACTTGCCTTGTAATTTTCTGAAGCGGCAGTTAGAAAAACTGTGCGGAAAATTCATGGGAAACTGTTGGTACATTCCTACACCACATGAAACCTTTATTATTTCCTTCATATTGATGCTAATCATGGTTCCAATTGTTGATGTTGTTCTTGTTTTTATGAGGAGCATGATTGGGGAGGAAACACATTGGTTAGATGTGTTCCTTTGGGAAGAGGATTCCCACATTTTCTGCATTGCATGTTCTAATGGGAACATGAGAGGAGATATGGCAACCAAATCCAAACACTTGTTTCTTTATGAGGTGGTCCATGAGTTTGATGAGATTCCATATGGTGATGACTTCCCATCCATCACATATGGAATGGTTTGGGGCAGCTTGATTCACAGTGTTGGAGAGGAGATCTTTAGAGATCTAGTCTTCATCTTGCCTCTTGAAGGAAACATTATTGCAGCCCAAGATCAGTAAAAGCTCCACACTTATCTTAAGTGGAGAGGAGGAAAGTGTGGGGTAGGCACCTATGTCTACCATGTTCAGATTTTCAGCCCACCTACATTGCATGAACTCAAGGTGGAGGAGAATTTTATGGAGTTTCCATATTGGGAGGTGACTCATTTTGTATGGATGATTGTTTGGGGAAATATGTTCTCCCAATACATTTCAGTCTCCATGCCTTGGGAGACAAATATTCAGTTCTATCCTTGCAATTGCTTGAGGACAAGCAACATTTGGGAGGGGAGGATTGTAATATTCCTGCTTAGCCCAAGCTAAGAGGAATATACAATTTTGTTTCACTTTCTGTTGATTTAATAAATGAATAAAGGAGGACATGTAAAACTCCTGAAAATAATGAATAAATCAATGCCCATGTGAACAAGGACAAATCTGGGCCATGTAAAATAAACACTTGCAGGTGTGAATGGGTTTGAACTATGAGACTAGGTCAACCTTGACCAAATCCACAGTGCAGTCTAGATGCAATGTACCTCGTGGATGCACAACGCAGTTATATATGGATGCTCCACATGTGAAAGGATCTAACTCACTGAAGTGGTTTAGGGTTTGACAAGACTTTTATCTTATAAAAGAAATAAGAGAGCAGAATGAGAGCGTTGTTGATGATGATCATTTTCTGAATATATTGTTTGGTTAGACATATATCATTCTCTAACTGTTTAGCTGAGAGTAATGATGTTTAACATTGGGTGTTCCTGAGCCAGAATCCCCCTCCTTCCTAGAGCAACTCTTGGAGGAACCTTGTTGTCTTGTCCACTATCTGGCATTTGGCCAAGCTTCATCTTGCACCTACAGTGTTGATCCTGTTTAGGATTGGGTTGTCCTTGTGATCTGCAGCAAGTGGAGGATAGATCTCTTCAGATCTATGCATCTCTATAACCCCTTTTCACTGGGAGAGTCTTCTATCCCTTTGAAAAGAGTGCTATAGACCCTTGGAGCTTCAGATCTAGATCCTGGCATTAGGCTAAATCATACACAAAGCCTACAGCGCAGTCCCTTTTGAGTATTGCATTATTTTCAAAGAGCATAGTTGCAGGGAGTTTTGGCATCATTTTGGAGGAGAGATCTCTGGTGATTGGATTCTTCCTTTCACTGTGGTGATCCGTGGATTAGCCATCCAATCCATGTTAGTTCATATCTGATATGCTATACTTCATATGCTTTATAATTTTTCTGAATATTACTACAGATCTGCAACTTAGATCTCAGATCTACTCACTGTTATTCATGTTTTGTTGAAATCCCCAAGGGGAGTGTATAAAGGAGCCTTTCTTGTATAAAAATATGAAATAGATATATAATTATATATCCAAATCTTCTCTAGATTTAAGTTGTAACATGTTGCTGCTTCAACCAATAAAAATAACACTGTGAATCTTATTCAGACATTTGTTGTGGTTGTAGCACCTCATTTTTTAAGGTTTCTTCTTGTATAACCTTCTCCTTTTTGTTATACATTGTATAAGCTGATTTTTAAATCTATTTTGCTGATGTATAGCTGAAATATGAGCCTCCATATTTATCTCCTACAAATATTGGGCTGAACTGCGTTATTTTCCAGCAATGTTGTTTTTGTATTGCTGCAGTCCCTTCCTTAGGCATTTTCTAGCTGCACTAGGTGTGGGGAGACCTAGTTAACCCACCTAGAAGGATTTTTTTTTTAATCCCTCTTGGATTCATGTCTTAGATGGTAAGATATAACGGATCCAAGTGCTGATTTCCAATCATGTAGCATACATTCCTAAAAAATGTGTTTTTCATGCATGCCTTGCTAGTAGTCCCGATTTTGGGATATTACAGGATACTAAAGATGGAAAAATATTTTGATCTCAATAATGTGAAAAACACACAAAAGTTACGCATTACAACTTTACATTTAGAAAAAAATACATTTTTATGGTATTGATGGCTTTGCTCCCATAAAAAAATTGTCACTTGTTCAATTTTTAAGGAGGAAATGATAGCACATTATGAGGATACAAAGAGAAACACCTTCTTTAGCCAATTTATAATTCTCAAACAAAAGGGTTTAGTGGGGGAGCACACTGAGGACTTCCAAAAATTGAATATAAGGGTAGCTGATATTCCATAGGAACACAGGATTGATCTCTTCATAGGTACTTTAAAGGATAACATCCAACATGAAGTTCGCATTTTGGAACCTGATTCATTGGAGAAGGCATTTAGGTTGGAAAGAAAAATTGAATGTAAAATTATGGCGACAAGGAAGCCTACCACTCACTTCTATAAAGATGGAAGTGTTGCTACTCCTAGATTTCCACAACCTACAAGGTTGACACCACAACAATTGGAAGAAAAAAAGAGCAAAAGGGCTTTGCTACAGTTGTGATAGCAAATACACTAAAGGTCATAAGTGTGTTGAGAAGAAATTATTTTACATAGATTGTGAAGAGGAAGAAGAAAATGAACAAGAAGAGGATATACACCAGGAACCAACCCAAGAAGAGGAAGAAATGAGTCCGACCATATCGTGTAATTCATTGGCAGGAATTACCACTCCTCAAACTCTCAAGATAGAAGGATATATCAAGAAGAAAAAGGTAATAGTGTTGATTGATTCAAGTAGTACCCATAATTTTATTCATTGTAAGGTAGCCAAGGAATTGAATTGTTTCCTATACCTAGCACCAGAATGTCAAGTGATGGTTGCAAATGGAGGAATTATAAATTGCTTTGGAAAATGCCATAATATCAAGCTAACCATGGGGGAATATGTATTGAATAGTCCAATGCTTTCCATTCCTATGGGAGGTGCTGATGTTGTACTAGGAGTACAATGGTTACAATCTTTGGGGACGGTAGCTTTTGATTTTCAAGAACTTTTCTTGAAATTTTTTTCAGAAGGAAAGGAAGTTGAATTACGGGGTATTGAAGGGAAGCCGGGAAGGATAATAAGCTCTAATGTCATGACAAAGCTTCTAAAGAAAGAACAACGAGGCATAATTGCACAATTATGCTCACTAGACGTTCTGACATCAAAATCATCTATTTCTGCAGATCTCCAACTAGTCTTGGACAATCATTCCAAGGTGTTTGAAACTCCCAAAGGACTCCCACCTATTCGTGATCATGATCATGCTATTCATTTGATTCGAGGAAGTGTTCCTCCAAACATCCGGCCTTATAGATATCCTTACTTCCAAAAGAGCGAAATTGAACGTATGATTGCAGAAATGTTAGAGGCGGGTATAATTCAACCCAGTCAAAGTTCTTTTTCTGCTCCTGTAGTATTGGTACACAAGAAGGATGGATCATGGCGAATGTGTTCGGATTATAGGGAGCTCAATAAGCTCACCATTAAAGACAAATTTCCCATTCCTGTGATTGATGAATTATTGGATGAATTACATGGAGCAATTTATTTTACCAAGTTGGATCTTCATTCAGGATATCATCAAATTAGAATGAAGACTGAAGATATTCCAAAAACAACATTTTGAACTCATGAGGGTCATTATGAATTTTTGGTCATGCCTTTTGGCCTTACCAATACACCTTCTACATTTCAAGGGTTGATGAATTCCATTTTCAAACCCTTCCTTAGAAAATTTGTGCTAGTATTTTTTGATGATATACTAATCTACAACAGGTCTTGGAAGGATCATGTTCAACATTTTGACAGAGTGCTCAAACTATTGCAGGAGAAACAATTATATGCAAAAACATCCAAATGTTTCTTTGGAGTACAAGAGGTGTTAAGGTAGACCCTAACACAATTAAAGCCATTAAGGAATGGAAAGTCCCCACAACTATAAAGCAATTGCAAGGATTTCTCGAGTTAACAGTGTATTATCGCAATTTTGTTAAGAATTATGGGAGAATAGCAGCACCTCTAACAACATTATTGAAGAAATATTTATTTTCATGGACTCCTGAAGAAACTAAGGCCTTTGAACATCTTAAAGAGGAAATGTGCCTAGCACTGGTCTTAGCTACGCCAGACTTCACAAAAACCTTTACTATGGAATGTGATGCCTCGGGAAATGGAATTGGTGCCGTTTAATGCAAGAAGGAAGACCCATTGCTTTTGAAAGTTGTCCAATCAAAGGAAAGTATTTACAAAAACCTATTTATGAGAAGGAAATGTTAGCAATACTTCATGCACTAAAGAAATGGAGAACTTACCTAATGGGAAGACACTTCAAGGTAAAAACTGATCATGATAGTCTTAAACACTTTTTGGAACAAAGACTATCTTCAGAAGAGCAGCAAAAATGGGTCACAAAGATGTTAGGTTATGACTTTGAAATAATCTACAAAAAATGAAAGCTTAATGTTGTTGCAGATGCACTCTCAAGAAAGAATGAAGAGGTGGAAGCATTGCTTTGTGCCATTTCTATTATCCAACCAGATTGGATAACCGAAGCAAGAGATGAATGGAAGAAGGACGAAGAAGTGTGGACACTCATTCAAAAGTTGCGACAAGATCCTAGTACATCTGATACATTTAGTTGGAAAAATGATTGTTTATGGTACAAAGATCGCTTATATGTTTGTAAGAATTC
>JAXQQM020063264.1:0-53537 GCA_034641835.2 Pinus albicaulis | reverse complement strand
ATTGCTGCTCTATGACAGAGCGCCAAGTGGCGCGACCTCTTTACAGGATTTCCTTGATTGGCGCGAGCACTGAACTGTCTACCCGCGCCAATGCAAAAAGAGCTGTTTTTCATGGATTTTTCAAGGAGATGTCTCAAGGGGAAATGAAGCTCATACTCAGAGGGATGCATTGATGATGTTTTCAAGGCATGACAGTGTTCACAGGTCACATAATGGGTCCTCCATTGTGCGGGACGGGGAATGGTAGGGACGGTGACAAATTACTGTGTAACATGTTTTTAGCTGGAATCCATTTTGGACAACTTGTTGCTGCATTTGGTGCCTATGCTGAATGTTTTTAGCTGGAACCCAATGACGACAAACTGATGTTGGTTTTGGTGGCTAACGTTGATGTTCTTTAGCTGGAACCCGTCTGTGGTCAATTAGTTGTTGCTTTGGTGGCTATTACTGAACCTTGGGTGCTACAGTTTTTCCTGAGTGAAGTCTGGTTGTGTTTTTTGGTTAGGTGATTGGTTAGGAGGTTTTAGCTGATTATCAATGTGGACAATTTGTTAATGCTTTTGGTGGCTTATGTTGAATGTTTTTTAGCTGGTACCCAACGACGACAACTTGATGTTGGTTTTGGTGGCTAAGTTTGAATGTTTTTCTTGCTGGAACCCAATTGTTGACATTTTGTCGATGCTATTGGTGGCTTTTACCGAATAATCAGTGCAGTTGTTTTTTTCGTTGGCACAGATGATGGCTTACCAGTGCATGTTTTGGTTATTGGTACCCCGGTCTTACTCATGCTGCCAGCGACGCTGAATGCTGCCGCATGCTCAAGTCGCTTTCTTATGGGGATATGATAGGAGGATATCTGGTTGAGAGTGTAGGTTGGGGGAGGATTGGTGATGAAGCTGTGATAGTTTGGCGAAGCAGGGAAGAAGCATTAGATTGAGTGTGGTATTAGTCTGCTTGTGAGGGGGGGTGTCGGTGCTGGTGGATTAGCTGGAGATTCGATGGACAATCGGGCTGATGGGAGGCCGTTGATTGTTTGAATATCGATCCTACTGTGCTCTTTGATTCTGGCTTTCTGGGCAGTGAGGGCCACTGCGCTGATTGAGCCGATGTTATGGATTTCTGAGAATGGCCATGGCTGCCTTGTCTCTCTAGGCGCTCTGTATGCCATAGAAGTTTTCGGTGGTTACGTCCCTCTGGTTTAGATTCGGGCAGTTTTCTTTCTCTCTGGTCGGTTTTTGATTCCCAGGATTGTGGAAGCTGCGGGTTTATCATTCGAAGCCCTTTGGGACCTGCCATTGCGGGCGATGGTGGATTTTCCTTGGATGCCATGACTGATGTTTCTGCAAATACTGGCGGCTCTCTAGTTTTTCCGGTTAGAGTTTTGTTTTTCCGGCTATTTTGAATTGTTTTTCCGGGGTATTGGCATCTCAAGTTTCCCATCCCAATATCCGTCTGACATCGGCGGCGATTGATTGTATGGCCCTATCTTGGACGGTTGTCACATTTACTGACATCTAACATCTTCGTATATTGGTCTCCTATTTATGAGCCCCGGAGCGTGATCGTTCACCTACTCAACAGTGCTCGGTTTTTCGTTTCTGGGTTTGATTCTTAATCAGATTTCGATCCGTGTCTCTCTATTTATGAGCTGCAGTACGTTTCTGCTATTTATCCAAAATCGGAGATCTCCCATATCCAGAATCTAGGATTCTGTCTTTCTTCTACGTCATTCGTTGTTCTAGCTTTGGGCTCTTGGTTTATTGCTCTTCGGGCCTGCTGCATTTTCGATCTCTGGATGTACGACCTGACCGCCACTAATCCCTTCTTCGATATTTCAAGTTTTCACAATGGATCCCGACGGTTATCAGTTTTCTGATTTGTCGATTTCTGCTGCAACGGGTATTTGCTTGGACCTGGAGGCCGATGAATTCATTATTCGTCAGGACATCTCATACCCATTCGATCCTGGATCTGAAGGGCATGCTGGTTTTGGTAGGATGAAGTAAGGTGTCGGATCTCCGGATCGAGTTGGGGAGCCGGATCTCCCCCAATCATGGGGATCTGTGGGTGCTTTTTTGTTTTCAGGACAGTTTATCTTTTATCAAGCGAGCCTGTTTTGGTGTGCAGGGTTTTTGGTTTTGTCCACGGCTGGTTTTCTTCTTCAAGCGATCCTGGCATTTTCATCAAGCGAGTCGGATTTCCACATGTCATGCGTGCATGATGAATTACAAGCGAGCCAGTTCTACTACACAAAGGTTTGCGCACTATAATGGGATCTCGATGTCGCTCAAGTTATCAAGTGAACCTGATTTGGTGTTTGTACAAGCGGGACTGCCTCTTATCAGCCATGGAAGACACTATGGAACTCTCCTTTTTGTTTGCCTTCTTTCATTTCAGTTATCTTTTATTTCCTTATTGTCATGAATATGATGCTGCTGTATTTTCTCTCAATATTCTTTTCAATGTATACAGGTATGATCTCGTGGGTATGTTTTATACTACCCGTAATGTTGTTGGCCATGAACATCGAATCACTTCTCTTCAGAAGTGTATTCTGGATGTATTGGGTATATGGGGTTTTCTCGCTGTTTTAAATAACAGTTTGAAAATGTATTGATTATCATGTACTGTCATATATTTCTTTTAATATATACAGCGTTTTTTTCTTCTGAAAAAAAATCATCTGCTTAATTCACATGTTGATGTTGTATTGTTGTGTACTTTGATTGGACACATACCATGTAGTCAGCGGTTCGGATTATTTCGTTGTAGCAGATAAAACCATTCTCAAGGCTGCCCGGAGAAACTCCTTCCATGAAACGAAATGGAAAATGAAGCCCGGAAATTCCCCTTCTGAAAGATGGCATAGAAGTTTAGTGAGAAGAGAATTATAAGCGGCTTCTACGTGCATTGAACACGATCATTAAGTGTATAAATATAGGAACATCCATGGACTTACATGGATGGAATATTATCAATCAAGCATATATGGTTTGTTTCAGTAAATGCTTATATCATACGTTTAAAAGTTCCTGGTTTCTCTTTGGCTCACCCTAGACAAGAAGAACATGGCTCTAAGACGTATCTTTTGTATTTGTTTACTTACATCCCAATACGTACATTGATGGAATATTAATACCATTATCACCATCTTGTGGTCTTCGTCTTTTAATGTCCTATCATTCAAGTGCATCGAATATCGAGAGCATTTAGGGTTGAATTCTTTCACACATTTAAATATTTTTAAGTATAAAACTTCAAAAAAAAATTATAAATTTTAGTCGTTTAAAATTGTATTTTTAATTCTTTTGATTGTGCAAAGTTCCAAATACATAATACTAAAAAAAATAAAGAGCTGAAAATACAAATCTAAAATGCATACTAATAATAGTAAGATCATTTAAAATAATTTATTTTTTCAATTACCTTTATAATTTTTTCCAAATAATATTTTTTATATTATTTATTTTTTAATTTAATTTTACATAATATTATTTTCTTATTATTATTTTATTATGATTAATATTAAAATTATATATATATATATATATATATATATATATATATATATATATATATGAATTGATGTAAAATGGGCGTGATTACATGTTTAATGTTGCTAAATGTTATGTTGAATAATATTTAAAGCTGATTTAAAGAACTCAAAGGTTACTTATCATTGATTGATATTTGATAAAGGCTGATTAAGAAGTGACATAATGTGTCAATTATTGTTGAATGCAATTGTTAATTATTTTTATTTCATTATCTTGATGTTTGAATTACTATCAAAATGAAAATATGACACATAATATTTCGCGACATAAGCTTAAGAATATGTTTGTCCATTGAAAAATCAAAGTTTGTATTTTTGCAATAATTGATATTGGATCTCACCCTAAGTTTTTAGTTTTCCAAACAATTTGTGGTGTTGTCTTGAGCTTAATTTTAGATTTGAAAGAGCAGAAGATTGTGAATAACCTTAAAAGACCAAGACATAACTCCTCGATTCAAATTCCTACAAGCAATTGAAACAACTGAGCAACTCTTGTTATAAAAATATCTGACAAAAATATACTTATTTGAATGACATAAAAGTTAAAGAACTAAATATTGTGTGAGATAATTCATGAATAGCATGGTAAGGAGAGATAGAGAAAAAGAATTCATGAAGTGAAGCATATTTTAGAAAGAGAAACAAAAAAGAAAATAACTGAACATAGAGTAGAATTAACTTCTAAACAAAGAAAAAAACAAGATGACCACTAAAATCAATTTTTATTTTGATAAGAAATTGTAATCTCCTTTCAATTGGTATCCTAAAAAGTTCTTTGCAATAGATATCTTTCTCGACAATAAACACATTATGTCCATGAGCTTCATTCAAACACACTATTTGATGTGCTTGCTCAATTCATGATTATACTTCATTCATGCTTACTTTCTCTTATTATTATATTGCATTCATACTTACTTTCTCTTATGATGAATAACTTTCTTTTAATTATTACCTTTGACTTTCTAGTAAACACATTATGTCCATGAACTTCATTCAAGCACACTATTTGATCATACTTACTCCATTCATGGGTATACTTTGCACATTTTCATACTTACTTTCTCTTATGATGAATCACCTTCTTTTAATTATCTCTCAAGTGACTTGCTCATATTCATTTTTGCATATTCTAAAATAAAATTGTGTTATTGAATATAAATTTTAGATTATAATAATATTTTTAAATTAATTTTATTTAATATGGAAATTTATATTTAAGATATAATTTTATGAGCGTATTAAATTTAAAATTAGTTGAATCTTTCATTAATAAAGTAAGAGTATTTTTAAGATTATCAAAAATTATTTTAATTATTAAATTTTTATTTTATAGAAATAACAAATAAGCTTATATTAGCTTTAAAATTTTCATTAAAATTTTGTTATTTAAAATAAAATTTAATTGAAAATAAATATTACTTTATAAATAAATAAAAATCAAATATTAAATATTACATTATTTTTAACTAAATAAATTAGTTCAATCATTTAAACTAATTATATAAAATTTAGGATTTATCATAATTATGACTTAGACTTTTTATGGGATTTCACGCCTAGTAATTCCAACTGCGTTCAAGGCTTCAGTGTTTGTATAATCGAAGCTTCCATGACTAGTAAGTCAACACACGGTTGTTTGTCGAGCTTCCAATCGTTTTTCTTAAGGAGTCCATGAACCTTTAATAATTGTTCGTTTTTTGGGCTTGACCAGGGTTTGGCTTGGAATTTGCACCAAAAAACCATCCTTCTTGACCCTTTCGGCAATGACCTGCCAAGGGGATCACGATCTCACACGAGGTGGCTATGGGTGGTTGTGAACCAAGTTTTTGCAACTTTGAGGAACTACGGCTGAGGTGGATTTACTTCACTTATACGTAATTTTAAAAAAATATTATAACATGTATATTACTACTACTATATATTCTAATTAGTTACTTCATCACATTGATAAACATAAAACCATTATAGAATAAGATAATTTAGCTATACAACATATACTTTAAAACACATTACTTTACATAAACATATAAACAACAACATAACACATACATATGCATAATATGGCCCAAAATTCTTCTTATTTACTAAGATGGATATGTTCAATACATTCATATTCTCAGGCTTTTGCCCACAAAGCGCCGGGTGGTCTACACAATACAGTGTAGACTCTTCCAAGGTCTTCTTGCTTTTCGATTCTGCGGAGCTTTCTCTTAAGGCACAAAACATACTAAATATAGAAAATACAATCACTTGTTCTCATTAAATATCAAATTCTTTGACTTAGACATAACATTACATTTCTTTATATATATTTACATTATTCTGAACCATGGCCCTTACTGTGGGCTCGAAAAAAACAATTAACTAAAACTTGATACCGTTACAAGGAGGGGGTTAGGCCCACCCGAGAAGTTCTAGAAAACACATGATAGATCTAGCTTTGTGGTACCACACACTTCGCTCCTCTAGGCCTGAGTATTTTGACCAAAATTAGACCAAGTTGGGTTGCGCAGAGGCCCTCGACACTCATGTGACTCATGGAGTCACTCAGTAGTAATGCCTAGAATAATTTCTCCTATCCTATTGTAGGCATCATTAAATGGTTGAAGTATCTTTGCAATTTGCTTTTCTTCTTGGCGCACTTCTTCCAATAGTTTCTCTATTGATGGCACACAACAATCTTCTACAACACTTATGTTTGCCTCTCTTAGTAGCTCCTTGAGCTTACCATCTTACTGCAACGAAACCTAGAGGCCTCATCGGCCACCCACAGTTGAGTCCTTCCTATCAAAATATTATCTTTCCTCTAAAGGTCTTTGTCCAGCGTTTGAAGGCCTTCCCTTAATGATGTTGGCAAACCTCTGCTTGAGTTACTAAGGTCCTCGCAGGTTATCCAGGAATATCTTCAAGCTCTTCTTCTTCACATGTATCTCTATTTTGATCACTACGAATGTTTGGATCCTCTGTGATAGGTTCAAATATCCATGGCGTCATCGAAATTTTCCACATTATTCCCTTGTGTCGGAGATGCCTTTCACTTCATATTTGAGGTCTGTATCCACTCTATTCTCGGACTTGGTGGCATGGCTTGGATAAAGCCTCATTTGCAGCTTATTAATCTTCACTCCGTACTCAAATTTCAATTCTGCAATCTTAGTCTTTGAATCCTTTATTGTGAGGCGAGCTTCGCAACCTTCTCTGTTGGTGCTTCTTACACATGAAACATTAATACGTCTAACACGTTATTGTAATTCTTTCTAATTGATTCCTCTAGGTGTTGATGTTGCTAGCGCACTTCATCTCTCTCCTTGATTAGCCGATCGAGCTCCCTCTTCTGTGAAGCTCTTTACTTCTCCACTTGTATGTCTAAGCGTAAGGCATGTTGTTCTTTCCCCTTCAATTCATATGTCATACTTTCATGGAATTAATGTAATTTAAGGTGGGTAGCAAGCGATGTTCATCTTGAAATTTTCCCATCCTTTCACATGCTCTTTATCTTCTCTGACTTGACTGTCGCGCTCCTCCTCCCCTGCTTGAAAAATTCTTAATCCAGAATGTTGTCTCTATTTAAAGCTCACAAATTTGTGTTGAAGGGTTGCAACAAGAAATAGTGAAATTGGCATCCAAACATAACATCCTTGATCCTAGTGAAAATTAAGCACCTACCTTTAGGTGGGGCCCCTGAGAGGCTATTTTTAGGTGGAGGTCTATTTATGAATGCATGAACAAATTCTATTTATAGATGATGTCTATTTATAGATGGTTGAGGAAAATTCTATTTATAGATGTATGTGTGAGTTCTATTTATGGGTCACATGTCTATTTATAGATGCATGTCAATGTTATTATTATTCCTTAATAATAGTTGGAAAATAAACAGATAATCTATTCTCAATGAGCATGAAAATAGTTAATTGAAGTGGAAAATTAGTTAGCTATAGGAAATTCAAGTTCAAAGGTTGGTTGGTGGGACATGCAAGTGGACTTGGTTGTATTTGAGTGATTCAAAGGGGTTATGTGAGGAGTTGGATGTGTAGTTATGTGAGTTGTAAAAGTAGTTTAACTCGATTAAGTGAGTTAAACTCAATTATTGCTAGTTGTAACTAAAAGATACACTAGTGAGAGATCGATGAATTGATTATTTAATTAATTCACAATCAGTCAGTCTCACATGCGAGCGAAGATTTACTATTTTTAACTACATGCATGTCGAGATCGGTGGAGACCCGGTTGAGATGTAGGTGAAAGGGAAAAATTGACTATCGGTTGTGACATTAGTGGTGCACACATGCAACCACACACATTAGTGTGCATATGAATATTGCGCGGTCAAGGCGAGAAAGCATCAATCATTCGAGGAGGTTCTTGACCATCGAAGTTGCGAGTGGAGGCGGAGTTGTCTAGAGGCTATAAATTGGTGCATGTATTTGCCAATTTTGTATGACGGTGTAGAGCGATTTTATATTGTGCTAAAGAGCTCTTGGATTATAGTTTTGTATGATATTTTTTTAACGATGTGATATATACATAATATATGATAGTGGGGATTTTAGCTTTATTCTTTCCTGGTAAAAACATGTGTATTATGTGTGATTGATCTTTCTTCTTGATATTGCAATTGGCGATCATGTTTTAAATTCCACAATTTTTATAGAAGCGATTGTTTTTAACGGTGGCATATAATTGTTAGATAAGGAGAATCCGGAAATACAATTTGTATTAAAATTTCTCGAGCTACCTTTGGTTGAGTTGTTTGTTCTTATTATCTGGTTGGTTGTTCGATTTTCGGCTTTTGTGCTAGTACCTTTAATTCTACCATTATTTCCTTGACACTAGTTAGGAGCACGTTGCTTAGTGATCCTCTATCTTTTGTTCCATGACTGTTCTTTGTCACTTCTTGAAATTGTGCCGTTCTTATTTGATGTCACCTCAATTAGGACAAGTGGTGTTTCACCCTATATTTTTGCCTTCTTCTTCTTCCTTATGATCACGTATTTATTGTAGGGACCCTCTTCAGGATGATGAATGGTGAATCCTCTAGCTCTACATTGTTGGGAGGTCTATGGCCACCTAATTCTGCTACGACTCTATATCTTCTCTACGTCTTTCATCCTTCCCACTTGTACCCACATATTGCACGAGTGTCTTCCTCTTCTTCCTTGTCTCCTATAGTTACGGAGTCATCCTTGCCTTGATCAACGTTGTATTATGCGACAAAGGTCATCTTAGGTGACTAGATATGATAGAGGATTCCATTCTACCATCATAGCCAGCCTAGCCTTGTATATAGCTTGTGAAAATCTACCTTGATATGTGATATTGAAATCTTGCTTAAACAATCTTGGTGATAGCTTGGGATGTTGATTCACCACCATGTGTAAGTCCATTTCCATCAATGCACAGAAACTCTTGTTTTCCTATGTGCGCATTAGCTCCTTGGTAAATCATAGTGAGGAATACCACACAACGGATTCACATACATACGGATTTCAAGCTGATGAAATTGTGAATCCATGGTTCCTTCCATGCTAACGGTGCGATGATCAAGATCAACCACACATAATGAAATGTCTTGCCTTCTTCTTGTTCTTTGATACAATCCTCCAAAATTAATATCTGGCCAGAGTTAAAGTTTGAAACCCTTTCTTTGCACTACACGACCCAAGAAACCATGAGGCTAACGGGGACATCATTTTCTTTTCACTTCCATAATCTTTCTGCTTAAAGTGTGTGCTGTAGTGAACGCACTACTTGATCGCTAATAGAATTAATGTCGTAATTGCGTGACTTTTAACTATCATGTCGCATCTTTATATTTCCTTGGTACTCCCTTGTCTTTTGTTTTTCCAATGAAATCTTTAGTAGGGTCCTTTTCCTTAGTAAGGCATCCTGGTGATCCTTTATTTCAACCATTTCATCAATCGGGATCCTCTCTCCTGACTAAGTATTCGTCATGCACAAATACGAAATTGTCGAACATAGATCATCTTCATTGTACTTCTACCAAAGTGTGGGACATTTAACATATTGAGCAAGCTGCTCTATCACAGTCCTTTAGCCCAGGTGTGGCTCCAACTTTGGTGACTATGCTCTTTGGATAACATGCTTGGTGTGAGTGCTTGCTCGGCTCTAATTGTGGGTACTTACTTCGATCATTGAATTCACAGTCCTCCATCTTCAATTGTGGAATTTTTTCTAATTATTTCTCCTTCAAAATGGTACTTTCTCTCATAGAAGCAGTGTGAAAATTCCTAAATTTTCATTTCCGGGATCCTTAAGCGGCGGCATAGATTTATTGGTGGAAAATACGGTGGAAACATAGAGGGAATTTTTGTGCCCTCTGTTTCCATCTTATCCATCGTAACTTCCTCCTCTTTGTCATGGATTTGTTATGATTCATGCTGCTTTAGCGGTTTATTCTGCTTCTCTATGAGTTCCTTATCACTGTTTGGTCATCATAAGCTATTTTTTAGCCACCTTATTCCTTGGATATTGTCTTATTCCTTCAACTTGCCTCTTTTATTATCTTTTTCTTCGACTCTTATTACGTAAGCGTTCGCTTTCCACAGCTACCTCGTGCTCCTTGGGGACACGTAGTACACTTAGTCTTGTAGATTTTGTAGCCTCTGCTTACATGATTCCTACTAGCCCTTCTTCACAAATTCTTTGGAAATCTCTTTGAAACTTCTCTCGGACATACAAAAAACTACTTGAAGTCTCACCTTGGTACTTAAGTTCTCAAGCAGAATTCTCCAAGAAAAGTGTAAAATGTGGACAGGGATATAGTTTTTATAGTGAATTTGAGATTTAAAACCTCATGATATCTAAAATGCTTGATAAATTCGGTTCTCACTTGCCTCTTGAAACTTAAATCCTTTTACTTGAAAATTTTTCCTTCCAACGGTCATATTTGTGGCTACCCTCGATGTGTCCTTTCTACTATGTCACAAAAATCCTTCCTTTAGCATGGTTCTTTCATACTTCGTACTCCTAAATATCATGCATTGATCATCATTTGGCTCGGTTCTGTCAGCTTCCACAAACTCCTAGATATCGCACAATAATTTTCCTTTAGTAAGTCCCTTCTACGAGAGTCGTTTATAGTCAAGTTCCCACTTTCAGCGTAGGTGGCACTAAGAATGTTCTCCTTACGGCTTTAAGTGTGAGTTCAGGGGACATATTCATTCCTATATACCTTCAATACGCTACCATTCACTTGGCATCCTAGAATCAAGTGACCATTTAACTAACGAGTTGAACTACACCACCATTAAATGTGCTTAATGATATACGGTCACAACCAATGTGTTTTAAATTTTCCGGGGAAATTCGTGAATTTTATATCATATAAAGTACAATCTCCTTCCGAAATATATTCTTCTTGATGTGTCTGTCATGCTAGGCTTTGAACTTGCTAATGGCTTTGCTATAAACTTTGTCTTCCTCCAAAGAAATTGTGCCATCCTTCCCTCCATTATATCGGAGTCTTCCATATACGCAAAGGCTACAATTCTCAAACTTGGCACTAATTTACTCATAGGCATGATTTCTTCTTGTCCATATACCCGGCTGAAAGGTGGTTGGGCGATCATTTTCTTGCATATTTGTCCTATATGCCCATATGCTACTCGAATCCTTAGATCTAGTCTCATTTCTATTCCACGTTGCACACTTTTGTGAGTGCATTCTCGACAACATAACCATTTGTTGGATTTTTTGGGCTTGACCTAGGTTTGGGTTGGAATTTTCACCAGCTAAAAACCCTCGAACCCGGAGCCTTTCGGCGGCCCCATTTGGGAATATCATAGTCTCACTAAAGGGTGACTGTAGATTTGTTGTAGAAACGAGTTTTTGCGGCCCAACACAGGGACCATGCGAGGTGGCTTTACTTCACTTCTGTGTTTAACCAATCTTCTAACATGTATATTACTACATTATTGTGCATTCTAATTAATTAATTCATCACATTCAGATAAACATCTAATTGCAACATATAATTGCAACCATTGCTTCACATAAATAAATAAACAACAATAACACATATATATACGAATATGGCATAAAATTCTTCTTATTTATTAAGATGGATATTTTCAATACATTAGCTTCTGCAGTTGCGCACAGTATGATAGTACGTGCACTAAGGCTGCCACACAACTACGGGTGGTCGTGCCTTTAAGATGTAGAGCTCTTCCAAGGTCTCTGCTCACTCCAGAGCTGCGGGCCTTCCCTTAGGCCCAAAATGGTAAGGCAATATTCAACACAACATTACATTGCTTTATATATCTTTAAACACTACAAAACCATGGCCCACATACCATGGGATCGAAAAAACAACTAACTAAAACACGATACCCATTACAAAATGAGGGCTTCGACCACCGAAGTCCCTAGAGGCAGCGCGGTAGATCAACCGTGGAACCGCACCTCCTCCTCAAGATGCATATTCTTTTGATCAAAATTAGACCAAGTTGGGCTGCACTTAACAATAACTCAACCTACAACTAAAGGAATCATGAGAACCAACTAGAAAACAAGCAATGGAAATAAAACCACAACACCATGGCTATCCGGTGTGCACTTAGGCTAGGAAAATCCACATGCACTTATACCATGCATGCCAAAAATAGTGAGGAAAACATAAATGCAACTAAATTACTTTCTCGAGAACCCACTTTATGAATCTTGATCCGATGTACCCTTGGGCCTTCCTCCTCTTCCTTTTCTTTTTTGATTCCAAATCTCCAAGTACGCCACACTCTCAAAAATTGCTCAAAGTCTCACCAGAGTATCGAAGAGTATGAGAGAGAGAGAGAGAGAGAGAATAATGACAAAGATTTGTAAGTTGAAAAACTCTTAGTTACATTTCTCTTTTTGGTTTTCATATGGATGAAATATATTCATTAGCTTAACTTTTATGCAATTAGGGATGCGGGTCAAAGGTTGTCGGGATTTTCCCCATACAAATGAGAGCCAAATAATGATGTGGATTAATATCACTATTACCTAAAGACAAACTTTCTATATGATAGAATAAATAAATATTCTCATGGGATGGATTGGTTGATATATTTTTTCTAAAAAATGTTGAACCTTGATATCGGTTTAAAGGGAATTCTAAAAAATAAGGATTTTTGAATAATTACGAAAAGAAGAAACGGAGTTTGAATCATCAACGAAAAAAGAAAAAATAATTCCGAGTTAGTGATTGCAGCCCTCATGAGAAAATGTCTCATGCTTTTCGGGTGAGGATTCAATCTAAGCTTAACAAGAGATATCTTCTCACTTGTCATTGCACAAATTTCATAACTTGTGATTGCCCATGGTCTATTCGTGGAAACATGTCTGACATGCCATAAAGGTAGGTTGGTTGTGTTCTGTCTGATGCCTTCAAACCCGATTACAAAATCATCAAAGCACAAGCTGATTCATATAATGACCCTCCCCTAAGATAAATATAGAGGTAATATCAAATCTTGGTGAAGATGCAAGCACATCTTCCATGGATAATCACAATGTTGATGTAAATGTTGAACAAATTGAGATGGCCAAAAAGGGAGGAGCTATTTGTACCATAGACACAGTTAGAAAAGTCCCCACTGTTAGGTCCCTATATTACTAGTGTAGTCCCATATTATTTGTGCTGGCCTTATTATTGTTGTACCCTTGTAACCCCCATATTGTTATTATTGTGCCCATACATTATTGTTAGGTCGGCTAGGATTATATTGTGACCCCATGGACTCCTATATATATAAAAGGAGGTTTTGTCATTTGGATCATCCAAGAATTTTAATTTATGTAACGTAAGGAGGTTGACCCCTCAAGTGGATTATTATATTGAGCATTGGTCTCTCTTTTCTTCTATTTTTTGATTTGATTTCATAACATTTGGTATCGAGCTTTGGATTATAGGGTTTTAATGCTTCACAGTCATTGTGGAATTTTCGCTATAATTTTTCTACGAGGTTCAAACACTAAAACAAAAAACTCATTTCCAGAAGTCATGGGGAAATTCTTGTAAAATTTTCAAATCTTGGCTCGATATTTTTGGATATATGATATGTGGAATTTATGGTTTTTGCGGGCTCACTAATTTCATATAAAAGATGTGGCGTTGAGAAAATCATCATAAATCTCTCTACGAGCATCGGATTGGAATTCTATAAAATGTTCTTGAAATCAAACGATTTGCGATTTCGTGTGTATCAATTTCGGAGCCGAAGGAGAGCTTGATTACACATGGCACGTCACTCCTGAGTTCGCCTATACGAATCATCCATAATTAGGACATTGTGGGATATTAGTCATAACTTTTCCTTGAAGAATCCAAAGTAGGTCAGACATGGAATTGGAAAGAAGATTCAAGGGCTACTACAATACGAAGATAAAAACTCATGGATACAAAATTCACCCGAGATACATCGGTTTCAATATCGAGATCCTAAAAATGAAGAAAAATGTGTATTTTTTGAATTTATAAGTCTTGTTTGAAAAATTAGTTTGAAGTGATTCCAAAGCCATGTTAGAGCATAGATATCGGTATTGGGTTCTAAAATTCCCTAAAAGAATTCAACACCCATTACACCCTCGAATACTGTTATGACTCATGAAGAGGAAGAAGTGCAACATGATATATATCAAAATTACAAAAGCAAGTGCACCAAATTTCGGCGTACGCAAGAAGCGACAAAAAATGAAATGGAAGTTTTGAAGAAATGCATGGAAGCTAAGATGGATGGTTTTGAGGAAGGTTGTGAAAGCTAATATGGATGGTTTGAATAAAGGTGTGGATGCTAATATGGATGGTTTGAAGAATGACATGGAAGACATGGAAGCTAAGATCAATGGTATAGACGAAAAAATGAAAGAAAACATGGAAGACATCATCAAGAATGATCTAAAAGTAGACATGGAAGGTTTGAAGGAAGGTTTTGACAATTTGATACAAGAAATGATTCCTAATGATGAACAAATAATAGAGGGAAACTCATGATGATAAAAAAATAAATGTTAATCATGATTTTATAAACTCTAATGTTGGATTGAAGACCCACCATATTCCAAATATTGATATGAGAATTTTTTATGGCAAGGATCATGTAACATGGATACTACGGATGGAGACATATTTGATCTCAATAATGTAGAAAAGAAAACACACAAAAGGTATGCATTGCAACTTTATATTTACGAAAAATACATTTGTATAGTATTGATGACTTTTAACATATAAAAAGTTGTCCTTGGTCAATTTTTATGGAGGAAATGATGGAGCAGTATGAGGATACGAGCAACACCTTCTTTAGCCGAGTTGATAAATCTCAAACAAAAGGTTTCGATGGTGTAGCACATTGAGGGCTTCCAAAAATTGAATATAAGGGTAATTGATATTCGAGGAGGAACCACAGGATTGATGTCTTCATAGGGACACAAAGGATAACATCCAACATGAGGTTCTCCTTTGGGAAACTCATTCATTGGAGAATGAATTCGAGTTGGCAAGAAAAAATGAATTTAAAATTATGGTGACAAAGAGAGCCTGCCTCACATCTATAGATAGAGTGTTTCTACTCCTAGACTTCTGACCTATCACGGTTGACACGCAACAATTGGAAGAAAAAAGAAAAATGGCTTTGCTACGATTTGTGATAGAAAATACACTAAAGGTCATAAGTGTGCTAAGAAGAAATTATTTTACATAGATTGTGAAGAAGGAAGAAAATGAAACAGATGCTTACAAGAAGGATATACACTAGGAACCAACCCAAGAGAAAGAAGAAATGAGTCTAACCATATCATGTAATGAATTGGTAGGAATTACCACTCCTCAAAATCATAATATATAAGGACATATCAAGAAGAAATAGTGTTGATTTATTCGGGTAGTACCCATAATTTTATTCATTGTAAGATAGCCAAGGGAATTGAATTTCTTCCTATACCCGGCACGAAATGTCATGTGATGGTTGCGAATGAGGGAACTATAAATTACTACGGAAAGATTCATAATATCAAGCTAACCATGGGGGGGAATATATATTGAATAGTACATTGCTTTCCATTCCAGTAGGAGGTGATGATGTTGTACTAGGAGTAAAATGGTTACAATATTTGGGGACGGATGACTTTAATTTTCAAGAACCTTTCTTGAATTATTTTTTGGAAGGAAAGGAAGTTGAATTCTACACAGTGCTCATAAGGGAAAGCTGGGAAAGATAATAAGCTTTAATGTCATGAAAAAACCGAAGAAAGAACAACAAGGCATAATTTCACAATTATGCTCACTAGAAGTTCCAACATCAAAAATCATCCTATTTCTCGGATCTCAAAAAAAATTTGGACCAATCATTCCGAGTGTTTGAAACTCCTAAAGGACTCCTATTACGATCATTATCATGTTATTCATTTGATTCCACTGAAGATTTCACTCAAACATGGAGTCTTACGGATATCATTATGTCCAAGCGAAGCGAAATTGAGCACGTATGATTGTAGAAATGTTAGAGGTGGTATAATTCGGCTAGTCAAAGTTATTTCTCTTCTCGAGTATTATTTTTCACAAGAAGGATGGATCATGGCGCATGTGTCTGGATTATAGGGGAGCTCAATAAGCTCACTATTAAAGATAATTTTTCCATTAAGTGTGATTGATGAATTATTGGATGAATTACATGGAGCAATTTCTTTTACCAAGTTGGATCTCAGATTCCGGGATATCATCCAAATTAGAATGAAGATTGAATATATTAAAGAAAAAAACCATTTCGAACTCATGAAAATTCATTATGAATTTTTGGTCATGCCTTTTGGCCTTGATCGCCTTCTACATTTCAAGGGTTAATGAATTCCATTTCCAAACCCTTCCTTAGAAAATTTATGTTAGTATTTTTTGATGATGTACTAATCTACAACAGGTCTTGGAAGGATCATGTTCAACATTTTGACGAATTGATAAAACTATTGGAGGAGAAACAATTATATGCAAAAACCTCCAAATTTTTATTTTGGAGTATAAGTGAAATGTCTGGTTCATATTGTATCTCACGGATGTTAAGGTAGACCCTAAAAAAATAAATCCATTAAGGAATAGAAAGTCCCCACAACCATAAAAGCGATTTGCAAGGATTTCTCGGGTTAACGAGGGGTATTATCACAAGTTTGTTAGAGTTATGGGAGATTAAGCACCTCTAACAACATTATTGAAGAAAGATGGTCTGGACTCTTGAAGCAAAAGCTAAGACCTTTGAACATATTAAGAGAATGCCTAGCATCAGTCTTAGCTACGCGGACTTCACAAAAACCTTTATTGTGGAATGTGATGCCTCGGGGAAATGGAATTGGTGTTGTTTTAATGCAAGAAGGAAGACCCATTTCTTTTGAAATTTGTCCAATCAAAGGAAAGTATTTACATAAAGCTATTTTATGAGATGGAAATGTTGGGAATACTACACGCACTAAAAGAAATGACCTTACCTAATGGGGAAGACACTTCAAGGTAAAAAATAATCATGATAGTCTTAAATACTTTTGGAACAAAGACTGTCTTAGGAAGAGAAGAAAAAATGGGTCACAAAGATGTTGGGTTATGACTTTGAAATCATATGCAAAAAATGGAAGCTAAATATTGTTGCGGATGTACTCTCGAAAGGATGAAGAGGTGGAAGCATTGCTTTGTGCCATTTCTATATTATCCAGTAGATTGGATAGCAAGGCAAGAAGGGATGAATGGAAGAAGGATGAAGAAGTGTGGACACTCGGTCAAAATATGTAGCAATATCCTAGTACATCTAATACATTTAGTTGGAAAAATGATTCCTTATGGTACAAAGATCGCTTATATATTTGTAAGAAATCCCAACTAAAACAAAAGATTCTTTTGGAATTGCCGCTTCTCCCTTAGGAGGACACAAGATTTTTAAAAACTTACCACGGGGTGAAGAAGAATTTTTTTGTGATGGACATAAATTTGATATTCAAGGTTTGTGGCGAGAATTTTTGGTTTTCCGGCAAAATAAAGTTGATACAATTAAGACCCCTAGTCTTCTGCAACATTTATCCATTCCAAGTCAACATTGGGAGGAGATTTCAATGGATTTTATCATAGGTTTACCTAAGTGCGAAGGAAAGAGAGTGTCATCATGATGGTAGTTCATAGACTTACCAGAATGCACTTTTGTGCATTATCTCATCCATTTAAAGCAAGTACGGTTGCTACCTCATTTATGGAAACAATTCAAAATATACATGGAAACCCAAAGATTATTGTAAACGACAGAGATCCTATTTTTTCTTTTGGAATTTTTTGGACGAAATTATTTTCTTTTTGGGTACTCAACTAGCTCATAGCTCATTTTATCATCCTTAATCTAGATCAATATTTGAGATAGTGAAAAAATGCTTGGAAGGTATCTTCGTTATTTTGTATACGATAAACAACACAATGGTTCAAGTGGTTACCTCTCGTTGAATGGTGGTATAACGCTTCCTTCATACGGTAGCAAAAATGACCCCATTTATGGCACTTTATGGATATCATCTACCATCCATCACATCATATTTAAGAGAAAATTCTAATATTCAAACGTTGGAAGATCACATCGAGCATCAAGAACAAGTTGTCAACTCTTAAAGGATATAACCTAAATTTGGCAAAAACAAATGAAGCAAACAAATAAACGCCATGGCAGAGAGGAATTATTGATGTAGAAATTTAGGTATTTTACGGCTACAACCATACAAAAAAATGTCCCTCAAAGAGAAGCTCAAAAGGATAATAAATTATCTCCAAAGTATGGTCCTTAAAAGTCTTTGCAAAATATTGAATGTATGGCATAAAAATTGGAACTTCTGCTTCTTCTACAGTGCATCCGGTTTTCCATGTTTCATGCTTAAAGAAGGTTATAGGTGACACAATCCTGTTCAAAAATTGCCATAACTTGATGAGGAAGGAAAATTTATATTGGAACTACGAAGCATTCACGGAAACAGAACTCGGCACCTCTGAGGGTTCGATCAATTTCAAAGTATCTCATCGAAGTGGAAGAACTTACCCACTTGAAGATTCTACATTGGAGGATGAGAATTTTATATAGAAGCATCGAGCTATTCAAGCGTTAGAAAACACTTTTTGAAGGAGAGGGGCATGTTAGATCCCTATATTACTATTGTAGTCCCTTAATGTTGTTAATTGCAGCCCCCTTATTGTTATTGTTGTACCCCTATAACCCCCATGTTATTATTGTGCCCTTACATTATTATTGTTAGGTTGGCTAGGATTATATTGTGACCCATGGACTCTATATATAGAAAGGAGGTTTTTCAATTGGATCATCAAAGAATTGTTCATTTATGTAATTTAAGGCGGTTGCCCTCTCGAAGTGGCTTATTTATAAGGAATTCAATCTCTATTTTCTTTTATTTTTGGAGTTGTTTTAAAACACCTCTGCCTACTTTGACGAATTGTTAATTAATTTCTTTGCCAAAAAACTTTTTGATAAGCGTAACAATCTTCATATTGTGGATTATGAATTCATGTGTGGTTTGGGTGCTTTTGATGCATCTTGAAGAGGAATAAGAGTTTCCTAAGCCCAAAAAAAGAAGAAAAAACGAAACAAAATGCAAGATTGGAAATTGACTTGAATATCTTAAGCAAATAAAGATGAACCATTTGAGTTTGAAAACCTCTGTCATGAGTCTCCCTCACTCCAACAATGAGTAATTTTCAAGGTTTCTTGTGCACAATTTTGTTTTCAATTTGATTTTAATATTTATTCGTGTTTTAGATGTATTTTATGTATTATTATTTTTTTTACTATGACCATGTATGTTTGATAGGTGGTGAGGACATGTTTGGTGATTTGTGCAACAGCGGAATTTTCATTTAAGGTGAAGTAAATAACTCCATGCATCTATAGTTAGTCTTTCAATACATTGATTTATTTTGTAAGTCATGGAAGATAGATTTCAAGTGGTTTTGCATACTTGCATTATGCTTTCATGTATTGTTTTCTAAACATGAATTTGATATACAAATTCAAATAAAAACTATGGAAATGTAACAAAATTTTTAGAGGAAATGCAATGAAATTGTAACTAAACATGTACAACTTCACAATTTTGAGTTTTTATAACTACGCAATCTTATTGGTGATATATTATTTGAGAATAATATATGTTACAACATCAAGATAATGCGTTTATTGTATGATTTGCCCCGTGAGCTAGTGTGTCGTGATGAGTGAACGAGTAGCCAATCGAAACAAAGGTGACTCGGTTGTTAGCAACGATGAGCCGGTGTCGGCAAAAGGGTGAACCAATGTATCAATGCAGATACGTGGATGAAAGGGGATGTTTATTTAAATGTGATAATTTTTCTAGGGGGAGTTCATGAATATTACTAATAGAATAATCACTATGTCTTGCCTCAACTGAGACAAAAGTACCCTCTTATCTCCATAGTTACATTCCATCATTAGACTCTTGTTTCTTCTTCAAAGTATAGTTCTTTTATATATCCTTGTTGGAAGCCATATCATTGGATAGTGAAATATAATACCTATCCACGTATTCCTAGGATGTCCCATGGAAATAATGTACTAAGAAACCCCTTGTTAAGGCTATCTTTAACTATAGGTAGTTAAATGGATCTTTATTTTGGCATTGTTTTCCCAAGGCATGAAACCTTGCTTTACATCCTACTTGTGCAGTAGTTTCTAATATTTGAATCTAGCATGTGCAATATGAAATGATCTTCTGCCTGTTCTTGGAGATATCCCCTGCTACCTCTGGTGAATTGGCGAACTCTTGATGTTCTTCTATCACCTCCATAGGTTTGGTATGTTCTTCTCTAACCCATAGAAGGCTCTCAGAATTATGCACATAAATTTTGAGAGCTTCCAACCAATTGGACTGTTTTCTCGAATAAAATACAAAGTCTTTCAATTCGAAATCCCCTATAACATGGTTGGGATTCCATATTTTGTTAAGAGGTACCGAAACATTGTGTACAATTCACAAAGCAAGTATTTTTCTAGATTCGTGCAGTCCATATATGCATCCATGAAACCATCACTATGTTCAACCTGGAAAGGATTAATTTTTATGATAGCATTATTTTTAAACATCAACGATTTTATATCAATTACACGTTTTAATTGGTTGGAGGAGCCCTACAAATAATCACACCATCCATTATCTTTCTGAGTCGTTTCTTGTCATTCTCCAACTTTCTCGCCTTCCTTTCCATCTCATCCACATTTTTTTTATGTTCTCATAAAACGTTTTTTTTATATTCTTTGCATATCTTTCAAAGGTCACGAAGTGATTTTTCATGAAAATGGTAAAATATTAGCTTTCCCTTATATGAGAATTTACACAGCTCTGATTTATGCTTTGGTTCTCCACCCTCTGTTTGCACAACAATGGCATTGGTCAGTTTGATCTCTGGTTCATCATCCGCTATGAGTTTCATATCTAGTTGTTGTTCCTCTATTTTTACAACCATTCTTTTGTTAGTTTCATATATGATTCTTTTTCCTCTATATGGATAGCTCTGATTTTGGTATGTTCCTATGTTTGAATAAAAAATTCATCCGTCTGTTTTTTTCCCAGGGGTATATTTTATTGGAACCCTGGAGAAGGTATATCTATGACATCAAAGGGTATGGACTCTGTAACTTGGGCCAAGAAATCTAATCTATACAAGTTTTTTTTTTTTTCTCAGCTCATCTATTAGGGTTTTAAATTTGATCTGTATTTTTCTATTTTTCATATGGAAAATCCTATTATTCCTTAACAATGAAATATATAGAAGAATATTTTTAGGGGTACTTACTGTTACAATGTGCTTCTTTATTAATTTGGGTTGTGCAGTTGGTTGGTCCTCCTCATCATGCCCATATAATTATGGTTGTGCAGTTGGTTGGTCCTTCTCATTTTCCTCATACAACTTTGGTTGTGCAGTTGGTTGGTCCTCCTCATTTTTCCCATTCAATTCTAGTGGTGTAGCTGGATGGTCCTCCTCATCATCCTCATACCAAATTTCAATTGAGGCAAGGCCATATCTTTCGTACCATTCAGATACTCCTTCTATGTAATCATAGTCATAATCAGGATAGGGAATCCTATAAACTTGTTCTTTTGTGTCAGAAAGGTGTCCTAATCCTTGTTCCATGAATCATTGATGCATGCATCCTTGGTCCATCACTCCTTCAATCAATACATCATGTGGATGCTCTTGCTATTTCTATTTCTCTTGGTCTTGTTATGTTGTTGTATCTTTTGAAATTTCCTCTGTAACAATGGGGAGAGTTTTAGGAACTAGATCAAGAAAAACTCTCTTTCTCCTATTCTTCTGGGTTTTGACACTAATTTTAGGTGTTTCGTGTATCCTCTAAATCTTATGGTCACATGTTTACTGCCTAATATTTCTACTTTATCATCATCATCTTGGTGATCTTCCTTCTATGCATATTTAGCAACAAAAACACTAGAAACCCTTGTAGTTTGAAAATTGGGCACCTCGGTTGCCATATGTAAAGTTTCTGTGGTGATTTATGCAGGTGGGAGGTCATGGGGCCGAGTTGCAGCTAGGGGGTCATGGGGCAGAGTTGCAGCTCCGAGTTCATGGGGCATCCTCTAGCATGGTGAAAACTTCAACATGCCATGGCCTTCCAACTAGTTCATCCTAATTTATCCCTTCCCTTCACATTGCAGCAACCGCCAAAAGTTTAACAAGGCAATATTTTGAGCGACCGCTTTGATTTCTGCACACCTCAGGCCATTTGGTCTAGGGTTTTTACAAGAAATAAAGGCACGTTAACCAATGTGCCATGACATAAGTGGTCTAACAAGCGAAGGTGTTCGTAATAAATAACGTTATACCTTCCTTTGCATGTCAAAAATATCTAGACAAGGAATGCAACATCCTTCCATGGTTCTGGTAATGACGTCTTGTCATATCCTGTGCTTCTCCTAAGCAGTTTTTCACCTCCCTCAAGGTATTTCTTCACAACATCAGGTTAGGGCTTTCAGGGCGCAAATCATTGTTCTCCCATCTGGGGTAACCTTGTGACTTCTGCAATCACTTCTTCTGTCACATGCGCCATTGTCCCTACTACATCATATCTACCCTCGTAATGCATGGAAAATTATAGGGCTATGCCATCTTCATACCCCTGAAACATGTGAATATACTCTATCCAGCCGACCTGTTCAAAAAATTGTTTAACACATGGAAACGCGTCTAGAAATTCTTTGAAAATTTCTCTGCGTCTTCTGGTGCCTACCATATTTAGTCAGAGTTCAGAGTGGCTATGGTTGTGTTTGTTCTTTGCAACATTTTGAATGTGGGACAACGACGCAATGGAAGAGTTGGGGTAATGAGTCTAGTAATATCACAACATGTCATCTATGGCGGTGCCAATATGCACTCAAGTGTTGCCATAACAGCTGCCTCCCATTTGACACCCACCATTCATTGTTGTCATGATGAGGGGATATTTTTATTACCGTTGTACGTAGTCAGATATTCCTCACAAGTTGCTGCAATAGTGACCATTGTAATGCGAGGGAAAGTTTCCATGGGAGGGCCTTAATTTTCCAGCATGATAATTTATAGTTTATTACATGCAACTTTGTGGGCCCATGCACCATTACACCGACTCCTTAAATAACTTGCCTTAAAAAGTGTCGGTTACAGTTTATTAGTTATCCTTCAATGCATATTATAATTTTTCATGATTATCAAGTTAACTTCATTGATTTACAAGTTGTTCATATTATTTCCACGATTTGTAGGCTTAGCTATTATTTTTGTCATGTATGTCAAAATGTTCTTGAGTTCAAATAAACTCACATTGTGGATGTAGATGTTGATAATGGAGAAATTCACAACAATTGAATTGTTTGTTTGGATATTTATACAATTATGCCCCTTAAATGAGGTTGGATCTATAGATTGAAAAAATGAAATACGCCACAATTGCATTTTGCATTTAACCATGTATAACGAGCAAATAATGATTGATCTATATGCTATCTTGGTTGGCTTGTAACCAAGGGTATCTCAAATAAATTGACATTCAAGGGGCTTCTTTAAGAATTCTAGCTCATTAGACTTTTATTAGAGGCTTTTATAAATTATGCATGTGCTACTCATGGATAATGAATGAATGAATGAATGTTCTTAGAAGCTAGAATTGTGAATACTTATTGAAGACATTCTAAGGTCTCGTTTTGTAACATCTTTTGGAGTCCATTATTTCCTAATAAAATTATTTATTTTTCTGTTCATTTTTGGGTTATGTTTAAAGTGATATTAATTCATAAAATATCATTTGTAAAAGGAAATAGTGATTCAATCTCTACATTAAAGATGTCAATCCAGTTTGTAATAATTTTTAATCATGTTAAAGTATGATCTCATTTGCTAAGTATTAAAAGATATTAAAATGCGTGTATACATCATTGTATGTAGGTATATGATTTATTGATTTACGTTTCATTGCTATATGCATGGATGGAAAGTACTATTTAACTCACACATTTCACGGTAAGTATGTTTTATATATATTAGAATTAGAACCATCACTTTTCCTAGAAATAATTAGAGTAAAAGTTAACAACAATAGAGCTAATGTTACAGGTTATGCTCATCACTTATAGATTTGTTTTTTAGTTTTTTTTGGTTAGATAATGTAGTTATTAGTCACTTAGAATTATAATTTATTACCAGGAAAAGTAGATAAACAAAATTGAAGTGTAATGAAAATGACACAACTAAACTGTAATCAAAATTCAACAGCTGAATTGTAATAAAAATGTAATTCCATTAACAGTATTACTGAAAGATAATTTTTTTACATATATGTTGTGTTGAGATATAAAAAAAGCACAAAAAAATATAGTGAGCCCATTTATAAAAAACAAAAATCATATAAATACATAAAAAATTATTGACATAATGCTGCTCCAATCTATCTTAAGAAATATGAACATCGTACTAGAACTCCCACCATAATAACCCCAATACCAATGGCAAGAAACAAACATCCATTAACAGACCATGTATATCGATGTCTCTCTATGATAGTTTTTGTAGCACATACTGGCTCCACATATCTAGCACAACCACATCCATTGGATGCTCCTTCAATGAGTATATCATCAACAACCCTTTGGACATATGATTTATAAATTATGTTGAAACTTTGAAACTTTGAAGAAATGGTTTTCGCTTGTTCGTAAAGGGGTTTCAAATTTTGTCTTTGAACCTAGTAAATATCAATCATTTGATTTGTGATTAATTCAAACTTTATGTAAATGAAAATATCACTTGCACCATAATTCTACGTTGTTATGAGCCCATCAACTAATGGATGATATTATGCTTCATTGTTGGTGCTTATGCCAGTAATTTCTTTGTTATTTTGGTACACTTGGTTTAGTGCTTCATTATGAAGCACCAACCTAGTCTGTGCATGCCCTGGGTTTTGGGTGACATCAAATTTGGATGAACAATACCCATTTATAAACCATTTTCAAAAGAAGAAAATAATTTAATGAAATATTTTTAGATTGTTAGAACAAAGTTGCAATAAGTCACTATTGCAGTAGTGAAAATTCAGTGTTGCAGTAGTGATAACTCGTTGTTGCAGTAGCAACAACTCATTGTTGTAGTGGCGGTAACAATGAGTTGTCGCCACTGTAACAGGGATTTGTTGCCACTGTAACGATGAATTGATGCCACTGTAAAAGTGAGTTTCTACCAATTAGATAATAGGACAAACAAGCTAAACTAATATTTAGAAACACACACAACCTATATATTTAGAATCGTGAGTATATTTAGAGAGTGTGTAAAAATAGAACAGTGGGTTGAAAAACTAATGATGATTATTTTAGTCTGAAAGGCTTGGTCAAAAATAAAGTTATGAGTGATGTTTTCACTGGATTTGTTTCACAAGAGTGTTTACTTAATGTTTAATAAAACTAGATTGACTAACAATTATTCATAAATATCAAAATACTCATTTAACCTCTAATATCTCGTCAAAAGTAAGGTTAAGAACTATGTTTTTATTGAATTTGTTTCACAATAGTGTTTAGTTTGATATTTGGATATGCAAATTGTTTTTTCTTTGTTTAAATAAGATTTATTATTTTAATGTGCTATTTAAATTTATTTTTGATGATTTATTTTTTATTTTTATTGAATTTTAATTTTTACTAGTAATAATATGGTTTGATCTATTAAATTTAAAAAAATAACAGATTTCATGAAAAATATGATATATTAACATATAGAAATTTTTTATTTATATTTAAATTCATAGCTAACATAAATCTAAAGATTACAATTGTTTTGAGTTTATATCTTCTGAAAGACATAATAAATCTGACATTGAATTTATATTGGTCTAAAAAATCGAACAAAATTGTTAATGATGTGCATGTTATTGAAGACTGATTTATTGGATATAAAGGAGATTGGATAAGAATGGGATAAAGATATAAAAAATGACACAACAATGATGTTTTCATCAACATAATTTCAATCATGAAATTGTTTATTAGCTTTCCTTCATACTTACATAACAAATTTAGCTTCTCTAATTTTATTTCAAAAGATCAAAGGGGGTTTTGTTCATAAGTAAATTATTTGATAATATGTTTGTAGTCCACTCAAGTATAACTAACAAGAGTGGGAAATAATTATTAAAATTGATATAGCTAATGCTTTTCACAAGGTTTGCTATGGATTTCTTTACAAGGTACTTGATGGTTCACCCTATTAATCTCTCTGTAGTGCAAGTGTACCATATCGTTCATTTCCTTTAGCCATGAACGATAGCGATAATCTGGGTAGCATTTCACCATTAGTATTTTTAGTGTTGTTAGTTTCTTAGTTAGTTTGGTGTGAGTGAGCTCAGTGTTAGTTGTCATATTTGGCTCTTGGTTCTTAGCAAAGTTTCCTTATTTTGCATAGAGAGCATAGTTTCTATAGTTTTCTATTGAGCTTATTTCGCTTAGCTTATTAGTTTCAAGTGGACTAAAGGCTTTCACACATTTCAACTGATAATGGAACATTTCAACTTTGATATGTCAGTATTATATAATCATATATAATTGGAAGTTTTATGGAAAGGAAGAACCCTATGTAGATGATTCACCCTATTAATGAGAGATTGACTAAAATTTTTCAAAACCATAGAAGACTTGAACAAGACTACTTCTACCACCAATCCATACATTCTCATGTCCATTTATCCAGGAAGAAAACACTAATAAGAGGGAATGTTTGGAAGCCTAATAGTGATAGATATGATAAGGAGAGTGGTCATTTTTAAGTGGAAAACATATACCATACATCACAATATTGAAGATAGACATGGGAAGGCCTAGGTAGGTTCGATCATTCGTCAATCGTGATGAGAAAGAAAACTTGATGATTTGATAATTTGATGATTTTAAAATATTTTTTTTGTAAAATTAATAAATTATGATATCAAAGATAAATGTATGGGAAGACCTAGGAGCATTTGAGCATTGGTTGATGATGATTAGGAAGAAAATCTTATGAGTTCACAATTTGGTGTTTTTATAATAATATTTTATAAAATCAATAAAAATCATGATGTCATGATAATGAAAATTTGGTTTTATATATATATATAATTTGATTTTATATAAATCTATGATTTGACAATTTTTTTTATAAAAGTAATAATGAAAATAGACATTAAATAAGAAAAATTGAATTTAACTTACTCTAATGTTTTGACAATATTTTCTTTTAAATTAATAAAAAACAAAATGTATGATGGTGATAAATTATACTTAAAAAAGGTAAGGAAATTATACTTAAAAAAGGGTAATGCGTATTAATAGAGATAGGGGTGATGGGATAATTTACTCCCCATCCACCCCTGCATACTTTCTGATGGTAATTTGAATTCCCCGCTTTACCTCCTGTGGAACGACGACTCTCCAACTCATGCGAGACAAGCACTCCCATTCACTGCGTTGGTCCTTGAGCAAACACGAATTTAGCCATTCTGTCGAATGGTTACCATTTTCTGTTTTGGAATTTGTCGTTTTGGTTCCGAGTGAGAGACGGACGTTTACGGAGGGGGGACCCCGTGGTAGCGTGTCCGTGGGAGTCACGCTCGTCGGTGGCTGGGGGCACAAACACCAATGGTCGTTCCATCGAATGGTTAGCCCACTCCTTAAAATACACGTCGTGCTTTCCAATGGTTTCTTTGGCAGGAAACATAGATTGATTGGGACTGTAATAGCCCTTGAAACTCTCAGAGTTTCGCTTGGAATATCTGTTTCACATGTCTTCGAGTCAATGTACAAGTTCATGGGAGGGTGTACAACAACGTTGGATGAAGGAGACGAATCCACTTGCAAGCTGTTGGTGATTGATGATTTCAGGGTGGTACGACATCATACTCAAATGGATGCCAACAGTAGAATAAATTGAAGATATTTGTACCTCAGTTATGATTTCACAGTAAGACTCTAACCTTGTGAGCCAATCAGGCTTTAGGTAAATACAATTAAAGATTATTTTTATTTCATAAAGTAGACTTTGAAAATTACTTGTCTAATTTTTAGTCAAAATAAGATTAATCCATAGTCAACACCATATCGACTACATTATTACCTGCATTGCTGAGGGGATAATAAGGTTCAGGTGATCTGTCTTTCCATGAAATATGTGTACTAACAGGTTTTATTCTTGCTTATTCAAGCGTCTAATCGTCAAAATAAGAAAAGTGAAGGATCAGGCAACCCTGGTTGCAGTATGTGATCAATTCATTCCTTCTCTGAAGTTAGCTCAACGACAACATCCGGTTTTAGGAGTTTTTTCCTTTATCCCAAGGTGTTTGGGAATTAACCAACGCCTAGTTTCACTTTGAAGCTCATGAGAATTAGTTCTTATCTTGGCAATGCTCATTTTCTTCTTACACTAGTCAAGACAGAAATATAATTCGGGTTTTAGAGATTGGGTTGGTCACCTCCTTATAATACCTTAGCTTATATTTTTCCTCCAACTCCTTATCATCCCACAAAATATCCTTAAATTTTGAAGTAATAATATTTTCAATATTATCCTTATTCTTCAAGATCATCTCCTCCTTTACCCCCAATAGTCTAGCCAAGATTGGGCATCCTCATGTGAGTCTTGCTTGAGTCGGAGTTGGGACTTTTGGATAGAGGTAGAAGCTATTTTAGAAAACCTCTTGGTTTCCATGTTGTATATGTTCTTCTTATATATGAGATACCTAGTCGTGCTTTCAATGGGGGAAAGAATAGCTTCAACCAAGAGGATAATGTAGGGAGTATTTCCTTTAATCTTGAGGTTATAAGTTTTATCATTTGTTTTTGGATAAGCTCAATATTCTTCCAAGATTTTCTAGATATATTGCAACCCCAAACCTCACATCCATATAAAATAATAAGGGTGATGAGAGTCTCAAAGATGATTTTTTTTTCTCTATGCCTAAATATATGTCGACTTAAAATTGTTTTCAAGCCCCTAATAAGCTTTCCAATCTCCAATTATCTTTTTCCAAATGCTATAATTCTAATTGAACTGATGATGAATGTTGATTCCCTGATAATTGTATGAAGAAACTTTCTCCAAGTAATTATTACCATAAATGAATGTTGATTCCCTGATAATTGTATGAAGAAACTTTCTCCAAGTAATTATTATCATAAATGAACATCACGTGAATTTATAGCCAAACATTTCTTTGAAGCATAATAGAGTAGAGTGTATTATATTTCCATCTTATTTAATTGCAAAATAACTTATAAATTTCACTAATAAAAAAACTAAATTGAAGATTTATTGACATTAACAAAGTTAAAAATTAACATCAACAAAATTAAAAATATATAAGAAAAAATAACTTGAAATTAATATATAAAAAAAAAACCAAAAAAATATAAAATATAAAAACAAATAAAATGTTAAAAAAATAATATTACAAAACAAATCATAATTAAAAAAATAATTCTACAATGATAAGGATAAGTATATTGATAAAGTTATCAAGTTAAAACTGATGGTTGTGCTCATAGATAGGACATAGGGCATCTATCGGTAAAGAGAGTAAGCCATTCCCTAAAACAAAATAATACATACTTAAATGAATAAGAAATTGGAAAGGAAAAGAAAATAAATTAAAAATGAAAATGAGTTTTATGAAAAGTTATATATATATATATGAAGATCTAATTTATTTGTTATGATATTTAAATTTTTTGTAATTTAAATAGGAATTGATTATGGAGGAATTGTTTAGATATGTGTTTGAATTATATTTTTGATAATAAAAATGGATTTAACATCATCAAAAAAAATCTCTAGAGCACTTTAAAATATTAAAATATAATAATTTAAATTTAAATTTACAAACATCCATACCCAATTTTCTTAAAATTTTGCAAAAAATTTCCATGATTTTTAAAGAAAAAACAAACTAATTAAATTACTGCATTCAAATATACCCTGAAAGAGAAATACACAACGATGAAAAAGGCAACTAGTCTTGGAACTTTATCGAATTTGCAAAAGATATGTTTACAAGTGATAAAAATTTAAAATTAATGTGGAAGAAAATGTTTGAAGGACAAAGTCTATATGTTTACAAAGTATAGAAGATTAATGTGGAAGAAAAAGGTCTTAACGACTATGTCATCAGCAGTCCCATATGATGGGATGTTGAATCATCCATTATAAATGTTTTATACATGCGTCAATTTACCTTTTAATAATAACATTTGACTAACCACATCACCAAATTTGGTGCAAATTTATTATTTAATTTTCAGAACAATAGCTTGTTCCGAGGTCTTAAGGGCTAGGTCATCAGCACTAGCATCTGATGGGATGTTGAATCATCCATTTTAAATGTTTTATACATTAGTCAATTTACTTTTTAATAATAACGTTTGACTAACCACATCAATAAATTTGGTGTAAATTTATTATTTATTTTTAAGAATAATAGTTTGTTTCTGGATTTTTTGAAAAAAAAAATTATTTATTTTTTTCTTTTAATTTGTCTAAAATTTGATAGCAATTTATTGAAATCACAAACTTGATGAATAAGCTCTGTACAATCTAATTGTTTTAGGGTTTTTGAGAGTGCTGAATCTATAAATACAATAAAACAAACCAGTTTAAATATCACAAATCAAGATTTCTTCAAGATTTGCTGGCACAACTCATTAACGATGGCCCTGGACCCATCTAGGATCAAACCTCACAGGGGTGGTTATGCCCTATACTAGGGAGAGGAGACATGCATAAACTCCATCGAGTATAAAGGTTGGTGCAGCCTAGGCCAGATGCGATCCCCGAGTCACATTGACAACTTAAATGCCTTTAGATCACAACTTCTTTGACCATGCATCAAACCTGAAAAATCACAATAATAATAATAATAAAATAAAAAATAAAAAATGAAAAAAACGAATCAAAATTTTACATATTTCTACCAGATTAGTCCAAAAGATTTACTAAAAACTCTACATTTGGTATGACCAAGCATTTATTTATTCATTCATTCAAACATTGTGTCATCGTAAAAATAAATTATTATTAAGGAGAAAGTCAGATATCTGTATTCTCAAACAACAGAGACTTGCGATTGCGCATGTAACTGAATGCAAACAGAAAAAAGGAGGCGGAAACGGATACGTGTCTCATTCGCTACCCACTAGCGCAAAAGTAGGCATATGGAAACAGATACCTGTCTCATTCTATACCTACTAGCGCGACAAATAGCAGAGAAGCAGCTTTAAAATTTTCGCGCAACCCAAATCCAAATCCAAATCCAAACCCGGGGGCATAACCGACTTCCGAATCTAGCGGCGGCTCTCACGATTAAGTAGTTTCCAACATTCCCCATCTAATTAAGAAAAAGTGCATTTGATTTTGCTGTTGAAACAGTTAGATTGATATATATTTGCGAGGAAACCAGTACACAGAA
Organism: Pinus albicaulis; assembly: GCA_034641835.2. Taxonomy (NCBI): domain Eukaryota; kingdom Viridiplantae; phylum Streptophyta; class Pinopsida; order Pinales; family Pinaceae; genus Pinus; species Pinus albicaulis. Next base: position 21,962 of record JAXQQM020063264.1, on the reverse strand, counting down.
AACAGAGTACGTAGTTTCCAACTTTCCCCATCAAATTAAGAAAAAGTGCATTTAATTTTGTTGTTGAAACAGCGAGATTGATATATATTTGCGAGGTAAACAGAAAACAGAGTATTAGAAAGCGTTATAACTCAGAAATTTAAGTAAGATTATAAAAATATTTTATATAAATTTTTGAAAATTTAGATTATTGGTATCAAACTTTTTTGGGTGGATTTTTGATGGTAATATTTCCACTATAAAAAAAACTGATTAAAAACTCCAATTAGCTAATTTTTTGAAATTTTATTTACCAAAAAAAAATGCCATCCAAACTATTACTATTTTATTTATTTATTATGTCGGTAGACAAACCAACACCCCTGCATTATGGCTACTCAATCTCAATCTCAAAACCACAAATTCCCCATCCTAACAAACACTTTTCCATCTTCCACCAGGCTACCTGCTTTACCCATTGATTTCGATTAAACACTTTTCTCTCTTACACCACCAGGCTACCTGCTTTACCCATTGAATTCGATTCCACGCTTACTGCTTACACTCCCCCACTTTTTTCCCTATATATATACCGCCACCGTGTTTTGAGTTTCCAGTATCGAGCATTCAGTTTCATCCCATAAATTCATCTGTGTGATCTGAAAGTACTATTGAGGGGAGAAGACTATCATAGCATCGCGGAAGGGGAGATGGCGAGTCCAAAGCAACAGGCTGACATGAAAATTCTGAAAGCACAGCAATGCTCCAAGGGTAAGGGTAATTAATGAAACTGCATGATCAATCTTGTACTGCATATGGATATGGATATATGCGTAGCTAAATCCATCCATTTCTTTGATTTGGTGAGCACGATGAAACTGATGAATGCATGTATGTGAATACAGAAGCAGTGAAAGCGGGGACCAAGGCAGCTGCAATTGCATGCGTAGCTTCTGCCATCCCCACAGTGAGTCTTATTGTTAATGCACCAATCCATCTGCACCAATTCAATTCATTTCATGTAACTGGGCCTGTTTGTTACCCATGACTGGTCGGAATAATGGATAACAAGGCCTTACAATAATGTGCAGATACTGGGAGCGAGGGCTATTCCTTGGGCAAGGGCTAATCTCAATCATGCTGCACAGGCACTTATCATCTCTACAAGTAAGTCAGTAATTAAGAAATTAAACAGTTAAACATAGCTGTCATGTAATCTCTAAATGTTTCTTTGTAGTTGCTTATTTCTCTTTAATATATTGTAAACATTTTTTATCAATTTCTCAAACAAACTAATGTGATTCATCATTATAATTTTTCTCAAACAAACTAATGTGATTCATCATTATAATTTTACTAAAACGTTGCTTATTAGATGCGTGAGCTGATCAACGTTTCAACAACTACTGAATTATATAACAGTGTTTTGTTTGATAGAATGATGATATATGTTTTATTTATAACTGTTGTATACTTTGATTGGACACATACCATGCAGTCAGCGGTTCGGCTTATTTCGTTGTAGCAGATAAAACCATTCTCAAGGCTGCCCGGAGAAATTCCTTCCGTGAGCAAATGGAAAATGAAGCCCAGAATTCCCCTTTCTGAAAGATGGCAGAGAAGTTTAGTGAGAAGAGAATTATAAACGGCTTCTCTGATCCGTTGCACACAATCCGTTAGTGTATAAATATAGGAACATCCATGGACTTACATGGATGGAATATTCTTGATCAAACATATATAGGTCTGTTTTTCAGTAAATGCGTATATCATACGTTTAAAATTTCCTAGTTTCTGTTTGGCTCACCATAGACGAGAATTACATGTCTGTAAGCCGTATCTTCTGTATTTGTTTACTTACATCCCAATATGTTAGTTGATGGAATATAAATATCATTATCACCATCTTCGGGTCCCAGTCTTTTAATGTCCCATCATTCAAGTGCATTGAATATGGAGAGAATTTTGGGTTGAATTTTTTCACACGATTAAATAAATATTAATAAATATTTAGAGTGTTAAAAAAAAATTATAATTTTTAGTTGTTTAAATTGTATTTTAAATTTCTTTTTAACACTTTGATTGTAGAAAGTACACAATTTAAACTTTAGTTCCAAATACATAATACCGGAAAAAAAAAAAAAAAATCGAAAATGCAAATCTAAAATGCAGTAATAGTAAGATAATTTAAAATAATTTAATTTTTCAATTACCTTTATAATTTTTCTAAATAATATGTTATCTATATTATGTATTTTTATTGTTTGATGTTGTAAAATGTTAAGTTGAAGATTTAAGGCTGATTTAAAGGTTAATTATCATTGATTGTTATTTATGAAAGCATGATCAAAGTGATATGTTGTGCCAAGGATGATCTTTGTTGAATGCAATTTCTTAGTTATTCTATTGATTATCTTGATGATTGGATTACTATCAAAATGAAAATATGGTATATAAGATTTTGCTACATAAACTTAAGAATATATGTGTGCATTGAAAAATCAAGCTTTGTCTTTTGCAATAATTGATATTGGACCTTATCCCAAGTTTTTAGTTTTCCAAGCAATTTGTGGAGTATTTGTCTTGAGCTTAATTTTAGATTTGGAAATGAATAGGAAGATTGTGAACAACCTTAAAAGACCAAGCGATAACTCCTCAATTCAAATTCGTGCACTCAATTGAAATAATGAACCACTTTTGTTATAAAAATATGCATATTTGAATGACATAGAAGTTAGAGAACTAAATATCGAATATTGTGTGAGATAATTAGCGAATAGCCTCATAAGCAGTGAAAGAGAAAACGAATTCATGAAGTGGAGCTTATTTGAGAAAGAGAAACAAAGAAGATAAAGAACTGAACATAGAGTAGAATTGACTTCTAAATAAAGAAAAAACTAAATAAATACTAAAAATAATTTTGATTTTGATAAGAATTTGTAGTCTCTTTTCAAATGAGATCCTAAAAAGTACAGATTCATTTGCAATAGATATCCTTTCGGAGCCCCCAATAAACACATTATGTCCACGAGCTTCATTCAATCAAACTATTTGCATTCAATCACACTATTTGATTAGCTTACTCCATTAATGATTATATTTCATTCATGCTTACTTTCTCTTATGATGAATAGCCTTCTTATAATTATCTCTCAAGTGACTTGCTAGTAAACACATTATGTCCATGAGCTTCATTGAAGCACACTATTTGATCATGCTTATTCCATTATTGATTATACTTCATTCATGCTTACTTTCTCTTATGTTGAATTGCCTTCGTTTAATTATCTCTCAAGTGACTTCCTCATGTTTATTTTTGCATATTCCTTTATGTCGTTTAAATTAATTTGTTTGAAATGAAATTTATATTTATATTTTAATATATGGTTTTATGAATGTAATAAATTTATAATTAGTTAGAATATTAGCGTCTTTAAAAATACCTTTTTTTAAATATTATCAAAAATGATTCTAATTATTAAAATTTTATTCTATAGAAATAACAAATGAGATTATATTAGCTTTAAAATTTTAATAATTATAATTTTCATTATTAGTGATAAATTTTGTTATTTAAATCAAATTTAATTGAAAATAAATATTACTTTATAAATAAATAAATATCAATTATTAAAAATTACATTATTTTTAACTAAATAAATTAGTTCAATCATTTAAACTAATTATATAAAAATCAGGATTTACCATAATTATGACATGAGAATTTTTATGGGCTTCTACGACTAGTAACTCAACTTGTCTAGGGCTTCGAGAGCGTTTGTACAGCCAAGGCTTCCATCACTAGTAACTCAACCCACAATTGTTCGTCAAGCTTCTAGAGCGTTTGTCCAACCAAGGATTCCAAGAACTAATAACTCTTGGTTTGTTTGGGCTTGACCCAAGTTTAGCTTGGACTTCGCACCAAAAAACCCATCATACACCGACCCTTTCAGCAACCACCTGCAAGCAGGTTGCAGTCTCACCCGAGGTGGCTATGGGTGGTTGGAGAACCAGGTTTCTGCAGCTTTGAGGGATTGCGCGAGGTGGAATCACTTCGCTTCTTTGTGTTTAACCAATATTCTAACATGTATATTACTATTGCGCCGTGTATTCTAATTACTTACTTCATCACATTCAAATAAACATAAACTCATTATAGAATAAGATAAGTTGTGCTATCACAACATATACTTGCAACCATTAATTCACATAAACAGCAACATAACACATATAGATACATAATATGGCCCAAACTTCTTCTTCTTTACTAAGATGGATATGTTCAATACATTCATCTTCTCTGACCTGCGGACACAACTATAGGTGGTCTGCGCACTAAGATTTAGACTCTTCCAAGGTCTCTGCGCACTCAGCTGCAGATCTTTCTCTTGAGGCCCAAAACATACTAAAGACAGAAAATACAATCACTTTTGCTCGTCAACTATCAACTTCTTATGACTCCGACATAAAATTACATTGCTTTATATATCTTTACATTATTACAAAACCATGGCCCACATACCATAGGCTCCAAAAAAAAAAATAACTAAAATCCGATACTCGTTACAAAATGAGGGGCTTCGACCCACCCCCAAGTCCCTAGAAAACGCGCAATAGATCTAGCTTTGTGGTACCAAACACTTCGCTGCTCTATATGTGGAGTATTTTGACCAAAATTAGACCACGTTGGGTTGTGCCCAAGAGGCCCCCGACACTCACATGTGACTCGTCCCGAGTCACTGAGCTGTTGTGCCCAAAATATTTTCTCCTATGATATTGTAGGCATAATTAATGGCTAAAGTATCTATGCAATCTACTTTTCTTCTTGGCACACTTCTTCCAATATTTTCTCTATTGTTGGTCTGATAGTATTCTACAACACTTATGTTTTCCTCTGTCATAGCTCCATGAGTTTACCATTTACTTCCTATAAAACCTGGAGGGCCTCATCCTCCCATGGATGATTCTTTGTAGTCAAAATGTTCTCTTTCCTCCAAAAGGTCTTTAATCTGTGTTTGAAGGGTCTTCCCTTCAGTGATTCCGGTGAGCCTCTACGAGAATACTAAGGTCCTCGCAGTTGTCCGGATTTATTCCAGCTACTTCTTCTTCATCTGTATCTCTTTTACAATCCTCTAAATGTTTTGATCCTCCTGCAATGAGGTCCAAATATCCATGGTGTCATCTAGAAATTTTCCACATTCTACCACTGTGTCGAAGATGCCTTTCATTGCAGCTTTGAGGTCAATATCCTTCTGTTCTCGGACTTCTGGTGGCGTGACTGGTTGAAGCCTCATTTTCAACTCAGTAATATTCACTCAGTACTCAAATTTCAGTTCTGCAATCTTATTCGTTGAATCCTTTATCGTGAGGGCGAGCTTCACGACCTTCTCTGCTAGTGCTTCTTCATCGCAAACTAGTACGTTTGACATGTCATTGCAATTATTTCTAATTGTTTCCTCTAGCTGCTAATGTAGTTGGCGCGCTTCATCTCTCTCCTTGATCAGCCGATCGAGCTCCCTCTTCATCAAAGCTCTTTCCTTCTCCACTTGTATGTTTAATTGTGAGGTGTGTTGTTCTCGCCCCTTCAATTCATCTATTATGCTTTGGTGGAATTCATGCAATTTATGATTGGGTAGTGCGACGATGTTCATACTCAAATTTTCCCATCCTTTCATGTGATCTTTATCTTCTGCAGCTTCGAATTGTAGCGCTCCTCATCGTACTGGCAAAATTCTTAATCATAATGTTGTCTCTATTGAACGCTCTCACTGGGCTAGTGGATTTGTCTGTTCTTGTTTTATGGTTGGTTGTTTCGGTTTTCTGGCTATTTGTGCCAGTACCTTTAATTCTACCATTTTTTGCTCGAGACCGGTTAGGAGCATGTTGTAGTGATCCTCTATCCTTTTCCATGACTCTGCTGTCACTTCTTGAAATTTTTCCCCAATATCATCGATGTCCCCCTCAGTGAGGATAAGTGGTGTTGCACCCCTAGATTTTTCCAGCTTCTTATTCTTATTGCTGCTCATGGCAGTTATTGCAGGGACCCTATTCCAGATGATGAATGGTGAATCCTTTAGCTCTACATTGCTGGGAGGATCCTGGTCATGCTCTGACTCTATCTCTTTTGCGTCTTTATCCTTTCCACTTGTACCCACATATTGCGCAGTGTATTCCTCTCTTCCCTGTCTCCTATGGTTGGAGTCATCCACACCACTACCCAACATTGTATTATTCTGAAAAGGTCATCTTCGATGACCAGACATGACATAGGATGCCATTCCGCCATCAGATCCTTCCTAGCCTTAACATATAGCCTATGAAAATCTGCCTTGACGTATGTGATATTGCAATACTTCTCAAACAAGCTTGGTGATAGCTTGGGATGTTAATTCACCAGCATGTGCAAGTCCATTTCCATCAATACCCAGAAAATCTTGTTTTCTTGTGCGCGCGTCGACTCCTTGGTAAATCAGAGTGAGGAATATCGCGCAGATTCACATACAACTAGTTCAACTGTGGAAAATTGTGAATTTGTTGGTTCCTTCCATGCTAACAGCACGATGATCAAGGTCAACCGCGCTTAATGAAATGAATTTCCTTCTTCTTGTGCTTCGCTGCAATCCTCCAAAAACTCCTTGCATAAACATCCAACCCAGTTAAATTGAACCCCTTTACTGCACTACATGAGTAAGGAAACCAAGACCACATGGACTTCATTTTCTTTGCACTTCCGCATAATATTTCCTTCTAAAATGTGTGCGTCGAAGCACACTGCTTGGTCGCTGATAGAATTAATGTTGTAACCGTGTGAGTTTTGACTATTCCATACGTGTCCTTCATATTCTCTGCTACTCCCTTGTCTTTTGTTTTTCCAATGAACTCTTTCACGGGGTCCTTTCCTTTGTAAGGCAGCCTGGTAATCCTCCTTTTCAACATTTCATTAATCAAGATCCTCTCTCCCAGCCAGATGTATCTGTCATGCTCAAATACAAGAAAATGTCAAACACAGATTGTGTTGATTGTACTTATACCAAAGTGCGTGACATTTAACATATTGAGCAAGCCTACTCTCTGCAATCCTTCAACCCACTGGTGTGGCTCCAACCGGGTGACTTTGCTCTTTGGATAATATACTTGGTGTACGTACCTGCTCGGCTCGAATTGTGGAAACTTACTTCGATCATTGAATTCCTAGTCCTCCATCTTCAATTGCGGGATTTTTCCAATTGGTTCTCCTTCAAATGGTGCTTTCTCTAATAGCAGCAGTGTGAAAATGCCAAAATTTTCATTTTCAGGATCCTTAACTGGCTTAGCATCGGGATTTATTCATGGAAAATATGGTCGCAACATAGAGGGAAGTTTTTCACCCTATGTCCCCATCTGATCCATCCCAACTTCCTCCTCGATGTTATGAATTTTTTCTGGTTATTTCTGCTTTAGTGGTTTCTCCGCCTTCTACGCGGGTCTCTTATCCTCTTTGGTCTTCATCTACTATTCTTTCGCTACCTTCTTCCTTGGGGATTTCCTTATTCCTTCAGCTAGCCTCTTTTATTGTCTTTTCTTCGACTCTTGTTCTGTGGTTATTTTCTTTCACGACGACCTCCTGCTCCTTTGGGACACAGGTACACTTGGTGCTGCAGATTTTGCAATATGGGCTTACATGATGCCTGTTGGCCCCTTCTTCACAAATTCTCTGGAAATATCTTCGAAACTTCCCTCAGACATAAAAAAAATCGTTTGGCTCACACTTGGTCACATGTTTTCAATTGAATTCTCTAGAGCGCAAAGTGTAAAACATGGAGCAGGATATATCTTTTATGGTGAATTTGAATTTCAAACCTCATGATATCTTAAATTCTTCATAAGTATGGTTCTCCCATGCCTCTTAGTGGAAACTTAAATCCTCTAACGACAACTTTTTCCTTCCAACGGTCATATTTCAGGCTATCCTCAATGCGTTCCTTTCTATGTCGCAGTAATCCTTCTTTTAGCATGGTTCTTTCGAACTTCGACATACTTCTGAATATCACCCATTGATCATCCTTTGGCATGGTTCTTTCAGAATTCGACATACTCTTGGATATCGCACAATAATATTACTTTGACGAAGTCCCTTCTACAGAGTAGTTTATAGTCCAGTTCCCACATTCAACTCTATGTGGCACTAACATTTGTTATCCTTCTGAATTCCCGATTAGCGAGGTTTGAGGGACAAATTCGTCCCTAAATACCTTCAATCTACTACCATTCACTCTTCCTTGAATCAAGTGATTATTTAACCTTGCGATTTGAACTGTGCTACCATCAGAAATGTGCTTAATGATATACGGTCCCAACTAATGTGTTTTAAATTTTCCTGGGAACTTCGTGAATTTGCTATCATGTAAGAGTAAAATATCTCCTTCCCGGAATGTATTCTTCTTGATGTGTATGTCATGCTAGGATTTCTCCCTTGCTTTTTGAACTTGCTAATGAAACCCTGATATAAACTTTTCTTCCTCCAGAGAAAGCAATTGTGCCATCCTTTCCTCCATTATATCGGGGTCTTCCATATCTATAAAGGCTGCAATTTTCAAACTTGGCATAATGTACTCCATAGGAATGATTTCTTCTTGTAAATATACCAACCTAAAATTTGGTTGGCCTGTCAGTTTCTTGCATGTTGTCCTATATGCCCATAACACAACTAGAATCCTTAGATCTGAGTCATTTCCATTCACGTTGCACACTTTTGTGAGTGCATTCTCCGGTAACAGAACCATTTTTTGGCTTGTTTGGGCTTGACCTAGGTTTGGCTTGAAATTTGCACCAACAAAACCATCAGACACCAGCCCTTTTGACAAATACCTGTAAGCAGATCACAGTCTCACCCGATGTGGCTATGGGCAGTTGCAGAAACAAGTTTTTGCAGCCTTGAGGGACTGTGCAAGGTGGATTTACTTCGATTCTTTGTGTTTAACCAATATTCTAACGCATATATTACTAATGCATTGTGTATTCTAATAACTTACTTCATCACATTCAGATAAACATAGACCCATTACGAAATAAGATGAATTGCGCTATTACAATATATACTTGGAACCATTACTTCGCTTAAACAAATAAACAACAAGATAACACATATAGATACATAGTATGGCCCAAACTTCTTCTTATTTATTAATAGGGGTTTTTTTAATACATTTAGCTTCTCTAATTTGTGCACATAGCTGCAGGTGGTCTGCGCACTAAGCTCTAGACTCTCCCAAGGGACTGCCAGGGCTGAAAGGGATGAGGTAAAAGTTAATAAATTTGAAATATTATCAGCCGAATTTGTACACAATAGCACAAGATAAATTCAAATTTACTGCGATCAAAGCCACAATTACAGGAAAAGCTCTCCTAGAAGCTCTGGATTTTGACTTATACATCAAATCCGAAATAAAACATTTATTTCTGGTTAGGAAAAATTTTCAGAAATATACCGAGGGAGATGAAACATATATAAAATTGGTTAAAATTCCCATCCGTAGTGAGCATCGGTGGCCCGATAAATTGTGTCAGATTTTGGAGTATAAGGAGGTTTTGGTTTTCAGCAGCATAATAACAATTTTTTAGGCTGTGTCATCAACAACAACCCTCAAACTAGTCCCAATAGCTTCAAAAATTTTGGATGTCCTATCTTTTTGTTTTATTTCTGTAAAAATAGTTTTGAGATATTTTAAATAAATATTGATATTTTAAATCAGGATATTTTGCTTAGAATTTGTATGAATACTTCACAATTCAAAGTAATATTGTTGGGACTTGTATGAATAAAGTAGACCTCTGATGTAAAAGTTGTTCACTGAGTTAAAAGTTATCTTTTTTAGTAATACAGAAAGTTGTTCCAAGATTCATGTGTCAAGCTTAATTGGCGATGTTTATTCTACTTGTAAACTTATGATTGTTCTGTTTCCATATTTTTTTCTTAAGTGTATTGTTTAAGGAAAATTAAGTGTTGAATTTGTTTAATTGCACTCAGATATGGCCTATAAACAATATTTATGTTTTCAAACTCAAATTAAGCATATAATTTTTTCTCAAATGCTCTATGTTTAATTAAATCTAAATTTTTTCCTCTAATCCACCTCACCAAAGCTCCGAAGATCCAATAGCTTGCCTACCTTTCCCTGTTATACTTCATCTATTTTTTCTGCACTTGATCTACTTAAGGTTTTTGACTCCATTACTCAATGTCCTTTCATGTAGTTTCAACCAAATCCTTCAAAAAACCAAAACCAAAACTCAAGAACTAGCTTAATACCTTGCTCAAAAAATCTAAATCATAAAGGGAGATCCATCTCTGAAGTTGGAAGGGCTAGATTGTAGTTTCCAAAGTGGTTTTGTGGTTACCTCCGGGTTTCTTTACAACCTTAAGAAATTACAGAGTGATAAAATGTACAATGAAGAATTTTTTTAATACTTTGACTCCTACATTTTTGCAGCAAATCTTAATCCTCCCCCTTTACATATGACTAAAAATATTTTAAACATTTAAAATCCTATGGGTTTTAATGTTAACCCTCCCTTCCTTCCATGCAACTAGGGTTTTGTATCAAAATTTAGTTATCCCTTTATAATATGAACGAAAAAATCTATCATGTAGTTAGGGTTAAAGATCGAAGAAGCTCACCATGTGTAATATTCCCAAATGGGAAAATCAGCAATACAAGGCACTAAAAAAGTATTTTTAAGAAAATTATGCTATAAAAGTTAAATATAGCTCATGGATCCATTGGTTTATACATTATGGTAACCAAATACAAAAGGAGATAAAAAACAAAAGCATTAAAGATGAGTTAAACAAGCCTCCCATGCCCAAAATAGCCCAAAAACACTACAACCCAAAGACTATATAGCAACACATAAATACTACAGCAAGTGACAATGCAGTTTACTAAGGGTTTATACCATATAAATAAAGATACAAATGGATCTTCTTGTATCTTATTAAAGATAGCTGGAAAATTGAGATCTATTCTCCTTTGCACAAATCCAAGATAATCTGGGAAGGGTTTCCGGAAACACAATCAAATACGAATGGTGATCTACAACCCTAGGACTGAAGAGTCACTGCAAACTGAAGCTCATGAAATAGAAGGCTGGAATAATATAGATCTGATGCAGATCTCATCAAAGGTCTCCTCCAATGAAAGGATGCACCCTTTAACCACAGGAAAACACTCTAAAAGAGCCAATAGATCCTCCCCTAAAGTTGCCCTCCAAAATAATGCAATTCCAGACTTAAAATGCATTTTAAATGATGGAAATAGGTTGGCCTAGTTCCAAAGATCCAAAATGTGCTCATAATCCCTCCTTGCTGATCTCCCAAGGGAAGGAATCCTTATGCCTATGGAAACTAGCTCAGAAAGTGGGTTTCTTAACCCTCCACTGCAACACCCTGCAACACAACACAATATTCTACAGAAATTGCATTGTAGCTGAAGACTAAAGCTTAGCCAGAATGCTAGATATGTGGAATGTTAGATCAGTACTCTCCCAAGAGCTACTGAATGGGAAAAGGTGGGATTCCCGACCGGGAACACCCTGTGCTAAACAACACCAACAATCTTAGCTAAACAACTGAAGAGAGAAAAATTCTAAACAAACATATCAAAATCATAATCATAAGATAACCCCATATGGCTGCCATCCTCTTCCTTATAAACAATGTGAGCCTTCTCACCTTGGGTCCCAAGTCTCATTAGGGTTTCCATCATCATGCAATTAATCTCCCTCCAAAACTGCGTTGTTCCATCATTAATGCCACTCCTCCATAACATCGTTGTTTTATTTGGTCAAAGTTGAGCTATTCAACCTACTCCAGCCATTTTCACACCTAAGGGTATTCAATCCAGCTTCTATGTGACTATCTAAACTAATCCACATTCACACTAGCATGTCTCTATTGATGATTCACTCCCTCTATACCAGCTCTGTTGACTTGGTCAAACTTGACCTTGTCCACATGCATTAGTCCCTATTCACACATGAGGGTGATTTATGCAGCTATGAATATGATCCCTTTTCATATTAAGAGGGATTTTATGCCTACTAAAGAGATTTATGGGCCTCCCTACCCATTTATTCTTCTAACAACATGTCAAGAGCAAAGTTAATATTCCAATTAGCTGCATGCTAATTTAGGAATATTACAGTCCTCCCCTCCCAAATGTTTCTTATCCTCAAGCAACCGCAAGGATAGAACTGAAGAGTCTCCTCTCCTCCTCCTGTAGCATCCTCATATGATAAACTCCTCTAAGGAACAAGATGTTGTCTCATCAATACATCTCCAAGTTGCCCCTTCCAAGTATGAAAGTTAGCTTTTGGTGACCATCCCAAATAGCTATCATCATGTATAAGTAAAACACCCATGGGGACAAAAATTTGTTGTCTAGAGGCCTTCTTGAGGCATGTAGTTTGGGATATATTGGCAACCATCATCCCCATGTGAATCTCCAATCCCCAAGCTATCATCCATACAAAATTAGCCACCCTCCAAAATTGTAACTCATGAAGAATCTCTTCCACTTTGGCTCCTGCATTGTAGGTGGGTTGTATAACTGAACATGGTAGAAAAAATAGCCTACCCCACACAATATCTCTCTCTCCACTTATGATAAGTGTAAAGTGGCTACTGTTTTTGGGCTACAATAATGTTGTCATCAAGAGGCAAGAAGAAGACTAGATCTTCAAAGATCCTCTCTCTAGCGTCATGAATCATGCTAGCGCAAACCATCCCATACGAGGTGAATGGTACATCATCACCATATGGTATCCAAATCAAAAAATTACTTAAGGTTATGTGCAAGTTTGGATGATACCAATGGTTTCTCCAGTGGATGCAACACAATTTTACCAGCTGTTGTTTTAGAACATCATTTGGAAAGTTGTCTCCCAACAAATTGCTAGTTGTGCATGTTTTCTCCTCTACTATGAGGTAGTAAATGTCATTATATATCAGCTGAGCATAATAATAATAACACCATACTTTCCCAAGGTCATGTAAAGGAAGGTTATATCCAACACAATTGTCGGTTCTAGAATGTCCATGAAACCCAAAGACAATCTTACCCTCTTGAGGAGCAATGCACTCTACATAGATGGTGAGATAATGCAAATACTTAATGAAATGATCAATAATTACATAAATACATTTCTTACCATGAATTGTGAGTAGGCTGAAAGTGTTTTCCATGGATGAGTCCTCCCATGATTATCTCCTCATAAAGGTCTGCAAAATAAATGGATGCATACCCCCCTGGAGCACTCCATCAATAGAAACATACTCCCAAGTGACAACATTGTTAGCCTTAGTGATAAGGCTCTTGTCACTCCATGACTCACTTCTTTGACATGCCATATGCCAAAGTCATCCACCATCATGCTACTATGTGTGGGAGTCTCCTTCCTATGTCGAAGTACCTCCTTATCCTCCAATGTTGAAGGGTAGCCTCTTTGCACTTTTATTGTGCCATCCCTTTCTCCTGAAACATGCTGCAAAGTACGGGATTAATACATCCCATACTCTCCCAAGAGTAGCCAAAGCAACAATAGCTCTTGCTACCTCCTCACACCTCCATCATAAAAATCATGATATGAAAACATGATGATTGATATGAAGAATACCATATTAACATAATGCACCCAAACTCCCTGCTGCCATATGATGCAAGTGCCTTGCCAAGTTTCCTCCACCAACATACCCTTTGAAGAAGGATATGTCACATGATGGCAAAACTCTTTCAAGAGTAGCCAACACAACCATGCCTCTTGATGCCCCGTGTCATAGATATGCAGGTGACTCACCAACCTCTTGCTTACCATCCATACCCTTTCATCCAAATGTGGGTGTCTCATGCCATGCTCCATCTTGGTATTCCTCCAATGGAGAACACCATCCTCCCATATCATATTTCTACCCTTTCATTTCATGGGATGTTGAAATGCAACCTCTTATATATCTCCCAGTGTAGACCCCTCACCAATGACCATATTGAATCCATAAGGATCCAAATATGCTGAAGGAAAAATATCCTCATAGACCTGTACAATGCTCATCCAGAAAGATCCATCACAATGCTGAAAAATAGGATGTCTCTAATCAATCATCTGCTCATCCAATGTCACACAAGTGGAATGGTCATCAGAATGCTCTAATAATAGTTGGGACCCCAACTCATCAACGCTGCTCAATGACAGTGTTGTTGATCTCCATAATGGTGTTTTTGCTGTCTCATGCTCATGCTCAATGCTGAACATATATTTCTGCATTGGATTTTTTAGGAAAATGCTCATCCTATCCTCCCGAAATCCACACCCCAATCCCAGGAGTTGTGTGTATCTCAATAATGAATAATCAAGATGATTTTTTATCCTCTCCTTGAACAACTCAAGGCTGCACAACGCAGTGAAAGTCTACTGCTCCAAATCAGCAATATGATTTGACCCTTGGTCTTGTAATGGCATATTCCCACAACCCTCCATAAGATGTGTTGAAATAACAGAAAGTGGAAACATGTGCATACCTTGGTAAAGCTTGGGAACATCTTGTACTACTACAAGGGTTCCTTCCTCTGGTGTGATGAATTTCCCAACTACCGATGATGATGGTTGCTCTTCTATGGTTGTATCAGTGCTGGTACAAGTCTCCGCCTCCTCATGCATCTGCAAAATAGTGCATGGGGCTCTAAATGGTAAGAGATCAATACCACTTTACAAAGGTGAAAGTATTATTTCTCCGGATGCAAGTGCTCCTATAGAAAATGGTGGTGAAGGCCTCTTTTCCTCTGATTTATTCTTGTCAAATTTCTTGATCAATCTTTGAGTAAAATCTGCAAATGCAGTCACTCTAGCATGACTCAAATGACTGAACCACCAAATGTTTTCTTCACCCTCAAGGTGCAACGCTGCAATCTAAGCAACTTCTCCTTATACCACTGGATGTAGTAGGAATAATGCATCTAACTTCGTTCCCCAAGCCCTTGCTGTACATGTGGATGACCCATCAAAGGTAGACAATAGAAATCTATTGCCCCTTATTTTCCTACTGCTGCAAGGTCTCCTTTCTTCTTATAGCTGAATGAAATGTGGGAGAGTTAGAGTCTCCTTGAAAGCTCTGGGTTGAGACTTATATTATGCTAGGTATCCACATAGGATCTCATGTTCCAAGTGCCCTCCATCTCCATGCCTCCTATATTCATCCTCAAAAGAGAAGGGCATAGTGTATTGCTTTGGAGTTCTATGCAACACCAGTTCTTTCTTCTGATGATAGGAAGTACATGGACCTTCCTCTTCTTGAAACCCTCCAGAGGTCTCATTGCATCTCTCCTATTTCTTCTCCTTAACCTCCTTGGAGAGGTTCTTCAAATATCTGAAAAGTGATGAGACAAGGCTCATTCCTTCCATCATTTTAGATCTCTTCTTCTTCTTATAGCATATTGGTTGAAACTCACAAGCTGAGCCAAGATTATACTCTGATACCACTGTAACATTTCCAAATGGGAAAATAAGCAGTTATAAAAGTTAAATACAGAACATGGATCCATTGGTTTATACATTATCATAGCCAAATACAAATGGAGATAAAAAACAAATCATGATAGATGAGTTAAACACACCTCCCATGCCCAGAATAGCCCAAAAACACTTCAACCCCAAGACTACAGCAACACAGAAATACTGCAGCAAGTGACAGCACAATTTACTAAGGATTTATACCATACAAATAAAGAGAAAAATGGATTTGCTGAAATATTATTAAATATAGCTGGAAAATTGAGATCTAGTCTCCTTTGCACAAATCCAAGATAATCTGGGAAGGGTTTTTAGAAATACAACCAAATACCAATGGTGATCTACAGCCCTAGGATTGAAGAGTCACTGCAAACTGAAGCTCATGAAATAGAAGGCTGGAATAATATAGATCTGATGTAGATCTCCTCAAAGGTCTCCTCCAATGAAAGGTTGCACCCTTTAACCACAGGAAAACACTCTAAAAGAGCCAATAGATCTTCCCCTGAAGCTGCCCTCGAAAATAACGCAATTCCAGACTCTAACTGCGTCGTAAATGATGGAAATAGGTTGGCCTAGTGCCAAAGATCCGAAATGTGCTCTAAATCACTCCTTGTTGATCTCCCAAGGGAAGGAATAATCATTCCTCCTATGGAAAACTAGCTCAAAAAGTGGGTTTCTTAACCCTCCACTACAACACCCTGCAACACAACACAAAATTCTACAGAAACTGCGCTATAGCTGAAGACTGAAGCTTGGCCAAAATGTCAGATATGTGGAATGATAGATCAATACTCTCCCAAGATCTACTCAATGGGAAGAGGTGGGATTCCCGACCGGGAACACCGTGTGCTAAACAACACCAGAAATCTTAGCTAATGATGCAGGAGCATCCTACTCAAATGCTATTGGGAGACTTAAGGGGTCTTATGTTTTCAAGAGAGTTGGTTCTCTAAATGTATTTTTTAAAATTCTCTGAGTGATTTATAATAAGATTTAATTAATATTGTGAGCATAATTGTAAATGTTCTCGAATGATAGAGAACATGAGAGAATTAGATAGTTGAGAACTAATAGCGATTGAGAGATTTGTGAAATTATTGTAAATCCTAGATTAGAAATTGGTTGCATGAATTTATGGGATTAGAGAGGATCCTTAGGGATAAAAAAGAAGATTTTGGGAATTAATGAGGACTTAGAAGAATTAGAGATTTGTTGAGTAAATTAAGGATCTGAACCAAAATTGGTTGTAGAATCCATTTGTATATAATTATAAACCTGAAAGACATAAGCAAGGGATATGAGAGATACAAGATATGAGAATTAGAGATAGAGGAAGAGAATTGGGAAAAACATAGTGCAGGAAACTGATGTAATCAAGCCACGGGCTAAAACTCTACAAATTTCATTTTATGAGTAATTGATTTTAGTTGGTGTGAAAATTATGTTCGACTATACAATTGCGTTGGGAATCCTGTAAAAATTTGATATTGAAGATGCTGGCATCGCTTTCTTATTTCTGACTTATAAATTGGATCATATTTTCTGTTATGTATTAATTGAAATCATTAGCTAAATGGATGATGTGGAGTTTCAATTAACATTGAAGAAATTACACAATAAAGCATTCGATTGCAATCCATGTGTTTAGTCTGGAGCATTAAATCTGGAGTATATGATTGGAGTGTTACATCTGGAGTTGTGTTGTAATGCAACCAGTAATGATAATATTAAAGGAGAGTGGACAGAGAAATCCTGGCGATTTGATGCTAAATAGAATTGCTGAGGAAGGGAACTCTAAATGTTGCGACTGCGTGAAGGATTTGTGAGTTTGGGGAATCGAGATTCGAAGGCATAGTGGAATCACTATGAAAGCTATCATAGTATATAAGTTACTAAGGCGCAGAAGTATTAAAGTGAGTGGATGACGATTTGAAACAGCAATTAAACGTAGTCACAGAACCATGAAGCGGATTTGATAAATAGTCAACTATTTTCACAAAGCATTGAAGTGGTAAGTTATATTTGTTGAGGGAGTGCAATAAAGGTCTGGAGGCGACACGTAGCACATTGAAACCATCCATTTCGCACGAAAAAGTTCATGCTAATTCGATTGGTGATGAAATGCAATGACCATCGGATGGATGGGTGCATATAGTCAACGGTGAAAAGGTGTGTTGGAAATAGTGTGAGCATGAATAATTATACTTTGACACTTTGGTTTTTAACCAAAGTCTTAAAAATAGATTAATATTGCATTATGCAGGTTTTGAAATTACTGTTGTATAAAGGGAAATAAATTTTTCTTATGGATTTTTAAGGAAATGAAGATGTCTATCATGGACATATGTATATGCTATTCATTTCATATCACACTGTGGGTATAGGTGTAGCTATGCTACACCATTAGTGGTATCAGAGCCAAAATAAATATTTTTTTTAAGTTAAAAACTGAATTATGAAGAATTCAATTGAAATTGAAAGAAAGGATGATCATAGTAAAGAAAAAAGGGATTCTGCATGCAGCTAAACAAAGTACGAACAAATTGAGATTTGCCTTAAGATAGTGAGTTATTGCAGCCAGAGAAAGTTTGAGAAGTTTTTATATTGTATTTACATAGATTGCATGAGAAAGAGATAAATTGTGTTATGATTGGTGAGATAAATACTTAGAAAGAAATTAAAATTATGTGTAAATTCTAATCCAAAATTGATGTGGATTGAAGTCTTGTTCATAATTGATTGTTGTGACAACAGCTGAATGTTGAAAGAATGCACATAACTACAAAACCAGATTCACAGGAATGGTAAAGGCCAGCAAATAAGGAGATCCTAAAGACAGGTGATGTTGAGAAGATGGTATGCATAAGTTTTTATTAATTGATGATATTTTACAGATTGAATAGATCAAGGGAGTGAAAAATTTGCATGTTTGCAGGAGACAACCAACCGAGACATAATTTAATTACAAAGGTATTAAAGTTTTCAACAGTTGAATGAAAGGCAAAATTTGGCGCAAGAATACAATATTAAAACTGTAGGAAGAACTTTTGGAAGTTCTTAAGATTATAGCAGAACCTTATTCTAGCTGAGGATTGGAATAGATAAGGACAAAGAGTCCTTAAGATAAGTGAGTGTAGCAACCAGAGAGAGAGAAAGTTTGCTCAGTGCAAGTTCTAAGGAAAGAGGACTTGGAAACCAGACAAAGGAGAAGTTTGGTGAGATCAACTCAGAAGGAAGTTGATAGGTTGCAGGTGTTGAAGCTCACACAAAAGTGAAGATGACTATGGGAAGTCATAGAGAAGGTTTAGAAGAAAGCTACAAGGTGAAGGAAAAGGGTGCTAAAACAACCCGCAATAGATGCGTTAAGAGGAGCTTGACAAAGAGTTGGCTGAGATAAGCAAAGAACTCAATGAGTTAACAATGCTGCTAAAGGAAAACCAAAGATAAGGTTGGGTCTTGAAGAAAAAGACAGTGAAGTGGTCTAAGTTACAAAGAAGGCTACGATAGAGACAAGTGAAGTGGTTGGTTGAAAAACTCAGAGAAGCAGAAATGGAAGTTTCCATTTGTGGACCAGAATAGGGTGAAATTCTGGGTGAAGATGACAATGAGAAAGATTCCATGGACTATTGGAATAGTCCAGGACAATCTGGAGATATGTTAACAAGGGAAGCAAATGAGGCTATGGAGCCTTGTGTTTTTAAATCTCATAGTTTGTATGTGTTTGCAGGATGTGCAGAAAATAATGGACAGTCTGGTGAAAGTATCACAAAAATAAATAAAGCTCTTGTCATAGCTAATGCTTTTCACAAGCTTTGCTATGGATTTATTTACAAGGTACTTAGAAGTATTGACTTGCCTTACAATTCATAAAATAGATAAGAGCATGTATAGACTACATGTAGATGGTTCACCCTATTAATCTCTCTGTAGTACAAGTGTACCATATCATTCATTTCCTTTAGCCATGAGCGATAGCGATGATATGGGTAGCATTTCACTATTAGTATTTTTAGTGTTGTTAGTTTCTTAGTTAGTTTGGTGTTAGTGAGTTGAGTGTTAGTTGTCATATTAGGCTCTTGGTTCTTAGAAAAGTTTCCTTATTTTTCATAGAGAGCATATTTTCTATAGTTTTATATTGAGCTTAGTTTTCTTAGCTTATTAGTTTCAAGTGGACTAAAGGCTTTCACACAGTTCAACTAATAATGGAACATTTCAACTTTGATATGTCAATATTATATAATCATATATAACTGGAAGTTGTATGGAAAGGAAGGACCCTATGTAGATGATTCGCCCTATTAACGAGAGATTGATTGAAATTTTTCAAAACCATAGAAGAATTGAACAAGACTGCTTCTACCACCAATCCATACATTCTCATGTCCAATTATCCAGGAAGAAAACACCAGTAAGAGGGAATGTTTGGAAGCTTAATAGTGATAGATATGATAAGGAGAGTGATCATTTTTAAGTGGAAAACATATACCATACATCACAATATTGAAGGTAGGCATGGGAAGGCCTAGGTGGGTTCGATCATTCGTCAATTGTGATGAGAAATAAAACTTGATGATTTGATAATTTGGTGATTTTAATTTTTTTTTTTTTTTAAATTAGTAAATTATGATATGAAAGGTAAATGTATGGGAAGACCTAGGAGCATTTGAGCATTGGTTAGATGGTGATGAGGAAGAAAATCTAATAAGTTCACAATTTGGTGTTTTTATAATAATATTTTATAAAATCAATAGAAAATATGATGCCATGATACTGACAATTTAGTTATATATATAATTTGATTTTATATAAATCTATGATTTGACAATTTTCTTTTTATAAAAGTAATAATAAAAATAGACATTAAATAAGAAAAATTGAATTTAACGTACTCTAATGTTTTGACAATATTTTTTTTAAATTAATAAAAAACAAAGAGTATGATGGTGATAAATTATGCTTAAAAAAAGATAGGGAAATTATACTTAAAAAAGGGTAATGCATATTAATTTATCACAGTGAATATATATATATATATATATATATATATATATATATATATATATATATATATTTTATTTATTTTCCTATAATTATTTTACTATTATTAAAATATAATATTAAAAACATTTAATATAAAAATATCTTTCATATGTAATCTTACACTTAATATCAATAGAAATCAAAATTTATATGATGAAATCCAAATATCACCACTATTAATAATCATTCTTTTAAAAATAAAATTACCATTATCAATAGCATTATTATTAATCATTATTATTTTTTTTAAACAAAAAATACTATAATTAACAATACTCATTCTTGACCCCAAAAAAACCAAACCCTTTTTTTTTTAATGAACAAAATTTAAAAAATCCCCACCCCTTTTATGGCAACAAAGGAGGACACATGCCCTTTGAGTCATGCAATAGCAATAAAACCAAGGGCGCAGACGGAGGGAAGCATCATACACATTATCCACCCATGGATCAGTGCCTTAGAGACTTAAAGCTGAGAAGTCTTCTAAATTATTTCTGAAACGAGTTTCATTACAAAATGTGGTTTTTAGATGGTATCAAACGAGAAAACGCAAATGGTAAATTTCAGCGTTGTTGCTTGTCACTATTGTGGCAACTACTTGTCATCATTGCGGCAACTACTTGTCACTATTGCGGTAAATCCCGGGCGGAGCAAACACTTATCAAGCTAGAGGAAATGGTTATCAAAGACGAGGGAACAAATTTAATGGAAGATCTAGGATGGGTCGTGGAGTTGGTCAATGCCAATGGTTTATATGTATTTGACAATCAAATAATTTAATTCTTTTCTAGCATTTTCCTCGCGGAATTTGTTCAAACAAACAAGCAATGTAAAATTTTCAATTTTTTAAACTTTATAGCTTTAGGTTTAGATTTCATTACCGTTTTCTTGAAACTTTACAAGTTTTGGGTAAAGAACATATACAAAAATAAGATTAAACGCTAAATATTAGATTGCAAAAGACACACGGTAAATAGAATATGAAATCATAAATTGAACAAACCAAAAGTGGAACAACTACTATTCCAATGGTCAAGTTGCAATAACAGTAACCAGTGAGTTGCTAAAACAGTGACCAGTGACCCATTGTGGCAACTCACTGATCACCGTTGCGATAAATCCATGGCGACCATCACAAAAAAAATTAAATGGAGTGAACAACAAAGGGGTTTTGGAATGGAATAAATTTACCTCTGTGCAATTGCTTCTCCTATGCTAACATGGAGAACGCGATCAAACCAATATCAGAGCTTCATAAAGTTAATGCAGAGAACATGATCATCAGAACACTAATGTGGAGAACACAATGGATAGAACTTTGGAGCTTCAAAGATCGACAAAATTGAGTCGACGATTTGCAGAATGAGGAAGTCCCCTGTCATGTCCAATATTTGAGATGGAAT